>JAESVK010001014.1:1180265-1207932 GCA_017140935.1 Hamamelis virginiana
GCTAGTGGATTAATCTCAACCGTTCATTTTTTGGACTTTTTTTTTAATCACTCTGGTCAAAACTTCTTAGTTCTACTTCCATCTTGCTAGTTATGGTATACCCTTCAATCCAACCATATATATAGAGTGATGCACTCATGCTTTCTTCTTCTTATTATTATTATTTTTTTTAACAATCGTAAATATTGTATAATCATGTGTTCTATTCCTTAAAATAGGTCATCTTAATATAACTTTTAATAAATAATTCGAAATTCAAATCTTAACTACGCCATTCCTTCAAAAAGGGACAGAAATATCACCTAAACTATAAGACTAGTAATGGATCGAGAGATCTTAAAGTTTATAATGTTTCATAAGGATTTTCTTTCATTTTTCAGATTAATTCATCGTATCACATTTCTTGTTTCTATTTTCTATGCTGCTCAATTCTTAAACTAGTAAATATGAGCTTAATTAATCATAGTAACAAAACATAAGGCAATAAAATTATACGTATATACTCAACTCGATCAAAATTTCAAGATGTTCGATTCTACTTGATTATTATATAGAATCGATTACAGAAATATTCTTTTTCGCCATTCAGTTCTATAAAAGATCATATTTCTCTTATTTTCTTATCATGCACATCTTTTTTCACGAATTTTAATCATACTATTTTGAATCCTTCTTTTCCCCCAAGCCTTCCATAGACTCAAATTTTAAAATCTTACCTAATTTTTTAAATTTTACATTTGTTTTATTAGTTAATGGGCATCATTTGAATGGTCAAATATTAATGGTCATTTACACTCAATTTGTCATATTAGGGACAACCCCAATCTAAAACTATATATTAATATTTGATTAGAGGGGATACTGAGATTTTCTCAAGGGTACAAAATCTCATAATTTAGCCTTTTGTGTCTGTTGTTTTACTAGCAAGTTGCAAATGATGGCCACCTTCTCACCCATGATGCAATTGATAGGGTAAGGGCATGGTTATTAAAAATGGGTTTAAGCGTGCATTAAAGATGATGATTAGATAGGGGCCACCATTGATTAATTAACCTAATCCCATTTAAAAGATGCTGTGCTTTTTTTAGTTGGTTGCGTAATCATATTAATTACTTGTTAAACACCCAAAGATAATCCATAGCCCACAGAAACCATTTTCCTTTTCCATCTTGTGTGTTTGGTCTAAAGTAAATTCGGAGTGAAATGAAAGCACTTTTTAAAAGTTGCTTTATGTTGTACAAATTATGCATGTGATTTTTAGCACAACAAAATAGGTGCTTTATATTTAGTTTCTGTCTGAATATGAATTTAATCATTTTGTAAAATAGGAGTTCTTGCCATGTGATTTTGAGATGAACCCTAACTGGGGTTGATCCAACTCGGCTTACAAGCCTTTTGACAGTTTATAAGTCTATTTTGAGATAAACCCTAATTCGACCATTTACAACCCTAATTGGGATTGATCCAACTTGGCTTAATTAATATTCGGACCAAAAACTCGAGCTAAAGTTTGTTAGTTTATGCTTAATAAAGAGTTGAGCTCAAGCTGCTCAAGCCAATACTCTCTCTCTCTCTCTCTCTCACACACACGCACACACACACAAATAAATAAATAAAGCAATATGTAAGGCAAAGAAGGATATGTTTTTTTTTTTTTTTTTAATAAAGTGGGATATGTAGTTGGTGAAATGTAGTTGGTGATATAATATGCAGTGGTGACAAGTGACTGCGCGCTGATTTAGCCTTTCAATAATGTTGTACAGAGATTATCCATGCATGTCTGCTTGTTTAATTTGTGCACTAATCCTGCGTGGGAAATTAAAAGTCAATACCAAGAAGAAAAAAGAGGAAAACAACAAACTAACTCTTTCTTTCTTTCTTTCAAAGAAACCAACTTGGATCCCACACACCCCCTACGCTCAACGGCTGAAGAGACCTCCAAATCAAAATCTCAACGCACAGAATGATCCCACCAGTTCATGACCAAAATGCAGCATTTGGAGAAAATAAATCGACATTTTCTCCAAAGACCAACACGTTTGAATATGATAATATTAATACATGAAGAGGTTTAAATTTGATAATAGTGATACATGACGAGGTTCGATCACAAGATTGTAAATATTAACATTAATAGCCCACTTTGCAGCACACCCCTGTTGAAGTGAAAAGCCGGGTTTGGCATTGAGAGAGGAAAACTTTTTTTTTTTTTTGAAGCACCAAGGAGAGGCAACAAACTGACCAGATTATGGATCAGATCGTTTTCGTAGAAACATTAGCTCTGGGTGTAGCATGACGTGCCACAAATGACTCAACAAGCGGGTTCACAAGATGAGGAGCTTCATCCTGCATGCACATTGTGGGAGCCCAAAAATACACACCCAATTACATGAAGGAGGCTTCCCAAGGTTGACGCGTGGCCACTCCCTTTTCCACCGCCTCAGCACCTTTGTTTGAGCTTCACTCAAGAGATAAGGCTCCCTTCCCCCAATAAAGCTTTGTCAGACAGGCTTTATTGGGAAGACCAAGCCTTTAAGGCTAGGGGACAAGGATAGCTCGCTGGCCAAACCGCCTCAATGAGATATTTCACAAATATCCCACCTATTTAAGGAGGTCTCCTCCACAACACCAAGGTACGCTCACTCAGACCAGCTCCTCTCATTTCATATACAAACATGCCTTATACTAACTTTGGCATCGGAGGGTCTTTGGCAGGCCCCACACCGGGGTTCAGCTCCGCAATCAGCTCCCCAGCTCAGAATCCAGCTCCGCCTCCATGTGTCCGACAGACTGAGTCACATAGATGGAAGAATAGAGGAAGGGAACTCATCAAATATCATTTATAAGGGTGGTGCAAGCTTACCAAAAATCTGGTCCACCACACACATCAAAATAATATTGGAGTAAGAAGTAGTTGTGATCACAAAACATTTTAATGGTTCATATGGAGTTGCTTAAGATGAGCAACTGTTGCTGCTGTTATTGCTGGGTGGAATAGGCACTTCTTTCACAAATGGCGGTTTCGATTGCAACTAATTTTGTGTTTTACAGAATACTAGAAGCAGTTTATTCATGCTGAATCTCAGCTAGTGCATGAATCATTATAATGAGATTTCCAAGATTTCCAACAATTCAACATATCCTCTCAACCTTTTGCATGATGGCAACATTGTCCAAAAAACAGTCACGCCTTCAAAATAACCATTTAACCCTTTCAGAAGCTAATTTCTATTTCATAAAATTGTTAGAGTTAGTAAGGGTATTTTTGTATTTGCATCTTATTCTTATCAGTATATATAATAATGATGAGGACTGGAATAGGTTAAGTTCCAGATTTCCTATTCTCTTTCTCACCCATCTCTCTCTCTCACATATCTCTCTCTTTTTCTTCCCCTCTTAAACCCTATATTCAATTCAACTTGGTATCAGAGCCAGCTAAGAAAAAATATATATATATATATATGGGGTAGGCTCCTAGTCGAATTAGAATCCCATCACCACCATCATCATCAAAAAAAAAAAAAAAAAATTAAAAAATTAAAATTTTTTTTTTTTTTAATGGGGTAGGCTCGCCCCTCTCTCCTGAATATAGTAGTATTTTTGTTGGAACTTTTTGAATTTGTTTGATGGGTGTTTTGGCAATGCCAAATTAGAGCCTTGGTATACGAGTGTGCATGAGCTTAAGTGTGTGTAAGTGTGTGTGAGAGAGAGAGAGAGAGAGAGAGAGAGACCTGAGGACAATGGCCAACATCAGGGAGGACAATGAAGTCTTCTACAGGATCAAAATTTCCATAGGCTCTTCCAAGCTCAATGGGTTCCCATGGATCCTTGTCACCCCATGCTACCAAAACAGGGCACTGTAAAGAAGAGGAAAATGGAAAACAATAAGCACAAGGTTGTATAATTAGAAGCAGCAATTGACTAGCAGGAGTATTTAGCATATTAGGGATCAAGTTAAGAGACTGACCTTAACTTGAGGCAGTAGTTCCTCAGGAAGAGGACCCTCTGAGTAACAAATAAATGCAAGAAACACATCTGCAGCGCCTGGCTCAAGTCCTGGAAGAAGGATCTTCTGAACTAGCTCCTCTGTCACCTGGGATGTGTCATGGTAACACTGAAATGCAATTCATCAGCAGCAGTCAACACAGACAAGGGCATAACTGGATTCGTTCTTTTCAAAATCCTTTGCAGAAGCTGATGTTCAAAATTACATTTCTCGTGAGTACAAATCCATTATCTTTTTACCCACCAATAGCTGGTCTTATCATCACTACTACTGTTTCTATATTAGAGAAACTACTGCATCTGACTTGAAAGTTGAAACATTACACCACCAGAACCTCAATTTCAAACATCTAATCACATAAAACCCATGCAATTTGGAATATATATTGTGCATTTGTAATAGACTGTATCCTACCTGCTGTAGAGTAATTTTATTAAAAAAAATTTCTCCAAAACATTGTGCCTTTTGATGCTTGTATTCCCCATAAATGGCATTTGTCTTAGGGACATCTATGTCCAATTATAATGAAGTGGATTTGGGTATAATAAAATTCAATGCAAGAGAATCATTGCACAGCACACATATAGGCATGTCACCAAGAAAAGCTTTAACCATAACTTATGGAGGTAACCTTTTGATTTTCTCCCAAATTCATCCTAATCTTGCCATGCAAGTCTACTTATTAAACCAATGCTAAATTGACGGCCCTTCTCAGTCTTGGAAGTTTTACCACTGGGACACCAACCAATTCATGATGTTATTATCCTACTATCTTATACACAAATACATTGTAGACATTGATCCCCACATAACAAAATAGGATACATTCGAAGTGAAAGATCCTCTCCAATGCACTGGATGTCCAGTCTAATCATGATTGGACTGGACGTCCAGTGCACTGGAAAGGGACTTTGCACCCATAACACCACTACCCACAGTGAATAGGCAGGCATTCCTACTGTACAACTTACCAAAACTGAAAAGGGCAGCAGGAATAACAAAGATAAAAATAATCATAAATGTTATCATGGCAAGAATATGTGAATATAAAAAAAAAAGCATGCGCGCATGTGTGGAAATAGGGAGTTTATGCTCAATGACACATTGGCAAGCTTGCCGATGCATGTTGTCATTGAGTGACAAATGGCACATATTTTTGGCCCACCTTTTGTAATAAGCTTACCCTGCTTCTTGATCCTCCCACAGTTCAAACATCAATCCTTTCAATGCTCTACCGCTACGGATCCAAACATTATAGCTGTTTATGAGCAACTGATTTTGTGCCCGGATCAATGCATGTGTGGAGCAGAGTTTTGCCTATATGGAGAATCAAGAGTAGACTACCTAGGCCCAAGAGATGGGTGGCCAATACACGCCATATGTAACTCAAAGAAAATATTACACAGGCAAGCTTGCCTATGATCAAGCATTCATTATACATGCGCTTAAGTGCATAACATTTTCCATATGTAAACACATAGCAACCTTCTATTTATATGCACAACTTTGAGGAAAATTTCCTCAAAATTGTGGGAACCAAGTTCTCGACTTTTTGTCCATTAATGACCATGTTGGTCTAACTGTAGATGCTAGTAATTGGTATATCAGCTAATCAGATCAAATTGGATTAACATGCCAGAACTCAAATTTTTAACTTTTAGAATCTTACATTAGTTTATGCTTTGATCCAAAGTGAATTCAGAAAATGTCTTAAAGGATCAATCAGATCTATGTGTGTCTGGTGAAACCTGATCCATTTCAGGCATAATCCTCTTCGAAGTAAATCTTTATTTCCCTCTATGAAACAGTACCGTACAGGAGGATCTTGTTCAAACACACCCTGGCCCGTGGAATGTGGATCTTGTTCCTTGTCTCATTAAAAGTTCACTTACTATCCCAATTCATTAATTAAAATGACTATTACAGAACAGAATAATTGCCTCAACCATACTAATTTTCTAATGATTTCTGCAAGTGTACAGATTTTCTGGTAATTATCATGATGGGTTTACACTGAAACAACAGCAAATCCAGAATTCATGGGTTATCTGGATGGAGTAGTACAAGAAGAGAAAAAACAATATCTTGGCCTTCTATTCTTCTAGAGAATTTGGGAATGTCACAAATAATTTTGGAACTGTTCATGACATTTTATTATACCAAAAAAAAAGAGTCAAATATGATTGCGGACCTTCCAAAATTTTAGAGAATTATGTTGCAATGGTGTTAATGACTACCACAATAAATGTGCTGGCTATGAAGTGCAGATTCAAATCAAATCCTTCTTTCTCTTTGTAGCCTCGACATAAGCACTGTTTATTGCCTAAGACAACCAATATATATCAATGTTATCATATAAGAATACCTGGCAGAGAATGTTCCTTACAGACTGTGGAGTGGCAACGGTTTTGTAAAAAAAATTGCCCAAAGCAGTATTCCTGCCACAACAGCATGACTATTCAACATCCTAAGATGGGCAAGCTTAAACTCTAAAATAGATAGAAAGAAACTATTAAAATCATTTTTACCTCAGTAAACTCTGAAATGATCTGATCAAAGGTCTTCCAAACCCAGGTTGCTTCTTAATATGAAGCAAACGAAGAGATATATTCAGAAGGACAATGCCTTTACAGATCTGAGGTTCCATAATCGCTGCCTGAAGACCAACAAGTCCTACAAAAACCAAAAAAAATAAAATAAAATAAAAATTAAGGGGCATTTTATGTTTAATTACTTCCTAAACATTAAAAAATGCGGACAATCTAAAGCTCTGTTTTTGAAAGAAAATACTGTATCAGGAAAGAGAACGTAATAATGATGTTGAATGATGTGCGTATTAATTGTAAAAACGGTATGCTGTTATAGTTAAAGTAAAGCGTAATATGAGATGGACTGAAGACAGTGTAGCCACTTATTCTCAAAAAATGACTTCTGACAAAAATTAAAAACAAAATAAAATCAAGTAATCCATTTTCATGATAATAAAAAATCCCAGGCAAGCCTTGTCAACTGCAAAATCCATGTATCATAAAAGACATGTCATAGATAAAATATTCTTCAAGAATAGTGCTAATGCTGGCACTCTAAGCAGCAATAGGAATAAAACAAAACGAAGAGGAAAATGAATTCAGTCGGCAATGAAAAGAACTTTACAATATGAAAACTATTTCCTATAAAGTCTTTTTAGCAACAAGATGAACACGCTGAGTGAAGAAAAGAGATGTACCAATGAAAATGCAACAAAAGCACCTAGCTCAAACAAATACATAACCAAAATGCAGCAGAACAAGAAAAACGTCATTTAGCATTCACCAAGAAACATTGGATTCACGTCAACAATATCAAGGACCTCTTTACTTGGGATATCTTGGGTCATGCCAAGATCCTTCAAGGACCTCTTTGGGGCATGGACATTTAGGGTCAGACGTAAGAATTCCAGACTTATTTGGAAGGCAGCCCCTCCTTGCCTCCTTTGGTGTATTTGGAAGGAGAGGAATAGAAGATTTTTTAAAATGAGGAGCCGTTAGTTATGAAGCCAAAGGATGTTTTCCCAATATCTCTCTTTTTTTGTGTTCCCTGTTTTTTTCCCAAGGAAAGCCCTCCTTTTCATGTCAGGATACCATGTATGTTGTTAATACATTGTAGCTCGCTTTGCTATCAATGGTTTGAGTATTTTACACCAAAAGTCAAGCATGAAAGCCTATAATGTTTTCTTAATTTTCCTTTCTTATTTCCCAATATACCAAGTTGAATAAAGAACAAAAATTGAAGGAGAAAAAGGAAAGGAATAAACAGGATTAAAATAAGGAAGACAGTTCTATGATATCTAGGAAAATTTGCCATATTAGCAATTACACATAAATGCCTAAATGTTTTCCTGATATATGTATATATATATATATATATGAACAACTAGGCACAAGTGCTCAGGCCAAAAAAAAAGGACAACATGCAAGCTATTCCTTTGATCTTTTGTAATCAAATTCTGAGGGAGAAAAAATTAAGCATAACAAATAATAACCTCATATTAATCCCACATAAAACAAAACAATATAAAGGAGATCACCTCCGATAGAATTGCATATAAAGAATGCTTCATCTTTGACCACGTCAATACAGAACTCATTTAGCTGGGTGGCCCATGTCTCAAATGTATAAAAGGAGTTGATTCCAAACTCACGAGGATTTGGTTTATCTGAGTAACCATAACCAATAAGATCGATTGAGTATACCCTATGTGATTTTGCAAGAACTGGAATATTTTTCCTCCAATGATCACTGTAAAGAAAGACAAGCAAGTCACAAATAATGACATAAACATATTAAAGTTGAATAAAAGATTGAAGAATGAAACTTTCCAGGGTCAAAAGGTTAATACATTTTGAAACATGTACTATCCCTTGCGGCAAGCCACATGACTTGAGCATTATATTCAATTTATAAAAATGAAAGTTTGAAATAAATCCAATCTGTTTATATGATATTAGGCATACATTTATAGCAATCATATATTATATTGCTGACAACAAAGACTAATATAGCTTTAGTAAAGATTCTTTGAGAGACCATGTATTGCATGTGAAGTTCCAGGCTTATTCACAAAAGTGACTTCCCTTCCTCACTCAAGTACATGGCCAATTCTACTAGTCGCTCCCATCTCTAAGCATACAATATTATTTCCTATGATACACGGACTCTTCACTTCACCTAGAAGTACCCGCACCCGATCTTTGGACAAGGATAAGGGTACTCTTGCCAGATACTTCAAAATAGTGGAAAATCTTCAGAAAATAGACGAATCCGACACTTGGACACGTACCCGCACCCGACGCTTGTACCCGAGTCCGTGTAACATAGATTATTTTTATACTTCTCTCAGTGTTATTTTAGGAGCAACATACCCCACAGTTATTGCCTTTGATCTTCAATACTTATTCTTCCCCTTAATCATAGACCTGGTTAGGTGGAATCGTAAGGTCACATTTCTCAAGAAGCACGCTCATTTCTAGTGGTGAGAGCTCAAATGACTAGGTGAATATGTATGTCTCTGCAATTATATTGCCGAATTGTTCTCAGGATTATGATACTTTATGCATAATCATGTACAAAAAAGATGTATGGATTAGGTATAGACGTATAGTAGCCAAAGATGAGTAAATTAACATTATGTTTTAAATGTTGCGTGATACGTAGTACCACACAATAGAGGTATCAGTATTGGTAATGTACTAATGTCCATCCAGATTTATAGTCCATTATACAAACTAAGTAAAAGGCAATGCCTCCAATGATCATCTATTAATACACACACAAACATACACACACACAGAAAGAGATAAGTTGTTACACCTAAATGAAGCTATTATTTGGTTCTGTAAGCTTTCACAAAATTTAACAAATTGATAGTGAATAAATTTAACAAAAGTCGAAATGCAGAAAACATAAATAAAAATGAAGCATGTTCTTATAGAGCAATTTGTTCACTTAATACCTATAGCAATTAGTTGTCTGCTAATGAGAAGCAAAATGTGAATGATGTAGACCTGTTTGCTCCAAAACCATGAACTAAAACTAATGCAGGGCCACTGTTCCCGCAACATTGATAGCGAATTGAATAGCCCCTCCAATTCCACATACTACAAGACAGCAGAAATCACATATAAAATTAAAAGTCCACCATCAAAAAAATAATAATAATCACACATGACTACCCAACGGTGGATAACAAATAACACGCAACCAGAGCTATATACAAAGAATCTATATTGCTTATACAGAGAACTATCAGCGATAGAAACCATTAATAATTTTACTTACATCTACATAAAAATTTTTTGAGTAAAGATCATGTAAAAGACTATACAGCAATTTAAAATAGAAGTGGAGTGGACACCTATGGTACCAGAATTAAGTCTTATACACTCTTATACTCGTTAAGAAAGTTCTTACAGCTAAGTCCATCTTGATAACCTATTATTGTTATTAAAGCTGCAAAGCTTCATTTTGAAAGAAAGTTGTAAGAACAAATGCTTAGAAATCACATAATTAACATACTAATCACAATATTGCAGCACATATAAAAATGAAACACAATAAAGCCTACAAAAACCAAAACAAAAAAAATAAAAAATACCCACCTAAACCCTCAAAACAAACACAAAATTCAAATCAAATTGACAAATTAAAGACTGTAATCTAAAAAAAAAAAAATTAAAATTAAAAAATGTAAAGAAATCATTCTGGTTACCGGCTTTGGACTTCAATTTCGGGGGAATTAATTGTGGTTTGTTGATTGGAGTGGGTCTTGTCTTTGGTTGGTTCATCAACTGAATAATCACTCAAACGAGAATACACAACTGAGCCATTTGAGTTAAAGCGACAAGATTTTGCAATTTTGTGAGAAATCGTGAAATCAGAGAAATGGGTTCGAACAAAAGGAGTATATGATGCAATCTTATTGATTCTTCGGGAGTACAGAACTGGAAATTCGAGCTTATTCAGGGGCAACGTCGGAGAACTAGTACTCGCCATCTTCAGAGAGAGAGATTTGAGCGGTCGAGTAAAGAGCCAACCGGATTCGAGTGGTTTGGGTTGGACTTGGAGGTTGATTTGGTTAGCGAACCAATTTGTTTGTTCGGCTTTGTTCCACGTGGCGAACATGCAGGCAGTACACCTTTGATGATCTTTAACCTTGGAATGCGGATCTCTTTGGCAAGTGTGTTATTGTGATCGAGACAGGTCTAAGGTTTTCTCCTGCACCGGGCTTAGTTGTTTGCGTTTATATCTTTTTTTGGTTTTACTTGCGACTAACCTTACAGTAAAGCAATTGGTATGACAGATGATCTCGTGGATTGAACTCTGTAAGATACTGTAAATGTATAATGAGCCAAACAAAATGCAGCTAGAGTTGGTTCCTCAATTAATGTAGTTCAATCATTAATGGAGTTTCGATTTGAGTAAGTGATATCTTATTATTTCATTTAGTCATTATTTCGAGGACACTTTCAATTGGGATTGTAGTTATTTTAATGGTGTTCAAGTGATTTGATGACACCTAAATGAAGGGAGCAATTAGATAATGATTTCTTGGTCTCCCCATTTTTTGGGAGAAATTTTCTGGTCGAGTATATTTATAAAAAATGCTACTTTTATCGTAATTATACCAGCATTAGTTCTTTTTGTCCTATTTGTCAGCATATGGTAGGGGTGTTCAAGAACCGACCGAGACCGATTAAACCGACCAAAACCAATCTAAACCGTCCTATTTGGTTGGTTTTAATGAGTGTCACGGTCCCTAATGGTTTTCTTTTTCCTCAAACCGAGGTGATTGGTTTGGTTCATATAATAATAAGGGTATAGACCGACCGATGTACATCCATACTATTTGCATAATGCATGCTTGTTTGATTGTAGTTCTATGAATTAGCCTAATTGGAACTTATTTTGAAATTGGTACTTGGTAGTGTGGATTACTTCATGCATAATAGGTTTTTATTTGAAAATTACTAGTAGTTGATTTTGGGTGACACAATTTTTAAATTACATCATATGCATAATAGGTTCCAATTACTAGTGGTTGATTTTGGGTTACACAATTTTCAAATTACTTCATACATAATAGGTTCCAATTAGTAGTGATTGATTTTGGGTGACATAATTTTCAAATTACTTCATGAATAAAAGGTTTCGCATTGCTAGTAGTTAAAAAGAGAGAGAACATAAGAATTGGCAGTGACAATTTTTTTGGGTGACACAAATTTTTTTTTTTTCCTCAAATTAGAGTCTATCAAAACCGATGATAAACCGACCGAACCAAGCCGAAAAACATCCCCTATTTTGGTTGGTTATCATGAGTGCCACGGTCCCTAATGGTTTTCATTTTCCTCAGACCGAGATGATTGGTTTGGTTCATATAATGAGGGTATAGACCGACCAAACCGGCCGATGTACACCCCTACTGTATTTTTAGTGTCTTCTATTTTCACTGTCCCGAAGTGTATCTTCACTGCCCTTATATCTTCACTGTTTTAGGTGTATTTTCACTGTTGGCTTCACTGTTATAGTGTTATGGGTGTATTTTCAATGTTCTTATATTTTTACTGTCCTTATAAAAGACAGTGAAAATATATCAAACAATAAAAATAGTTAAAAGGAAAATGACAGAACTACCATTTGGTATATTTTCACTGTTTTCTATTTTTACTGTCCTTATGAAAGTGTATTTTCACTGTCTTTTATTTTCACTGTCCTGAAGTGTATTTTTACTATTCTTGTATTTTTTTTTATTTTTTTTTTGTCCTGGAGTGTATTTTTCACTGTTCTTATATCTTCACTATCTTGAGTGTATTTTCATTATCGGGTGTATCTTCACTGTCATAGGTGTATTTTCACTGTCCTTATATTTTTACTGTCCTTATAGATGACAGTGAAAATATTCCAAACAGTAAGAATGGTTAAAGGAAAATGGTAGAACTACCTTATATTTTCATTGTCTTCTATTTTTACTATCCTTATGGAAGAAACACAGTAAAAATATAAGGACGGTAAAAATATTAGAAATACAATAAAAATCTTAGAAATATAAAAACAGTGAAAATAAAAGAAACGCCGTAAAAATCTTTGAAACATAGTAAAAATCTTGAAAACATAGTGGGAAAAAAAAATTGAAAGGGAATTGGGACGGGAACTGTAGCACCGCTCATTTATTAATATTAAGAAAAATTTGGAGTAACGTTAAGTTTCTATCATTTTGAGAAAAATGATGAATTACATTAAATACTCCTAAAATTAAATTTAGATTTCACTTTAATCATTTTGCTTTAAATTACTTCAAGTCAGTTCCTAAAGTATTGTCAGATTTTACTTTGATGCCTTTTTCCTTTAAATCGCTTTAAATCAATCCATGAGTACCAATTTTATCCTCCAATTTTTCTATAATGTTGATCTTATTATGGTATTTTGAGGGAAAAAACAATATTGTTGAAAGATTGGAGGGATAAAATTAACACTACAGTAAATTTGGAGGATAAAATCGATACCCTTCATTCTTTTTATTTGAAAGAGATTGTGATTTTCCTTCTCCTATTTGGGAGTTTAGGAGAGAAATTAAAGCAATTTCTTTTCCCTTACTTGGAAGTTGGAAAGAAAAGAAAGGAAGAGATATATTAAATTGTTATTTTACTAACATACCCTTCATTCTTTTTACTATAGTAGGTGAGACTGAGTGTTATTTGTGTTTTAATGGACAAAATTGGCGTATATAATGGAAGTTTCATTAAAGTTTCCTTTTCTTCTTTCCAAGTGTGAAGAAAGAAATAGTGGGCATAGAGGTGTGTCAAACCCCTTCTTTTATTTTCTCTCTCTTCTCTCTGTTTCTCTCTTCAACATATAATCAAGTTGTTTATATGGTTGCTGAGCATGATACTGAAGAGGCCAACTTGTTAGTTTGGCTTAAATCCTTTCATTTTGATTGGAACTGATTTCAAAACATGATCAAAAGAATGTATTCGTCATTTGAGGTTTGCAATAACATATTTTGTAATCGTTTCGAGTATTAAAATTGGGGAAATTGGTGAAAGGTCCTACTCTATAAAAGTTTAATGCAAAAAGTCCTCCTAAAATTTCTTGTATTCTTAAGGTCCTAATTAATATTTGTATCATGCGAAAAGTTTTAATCTTTTAAAACAAATTTTCAAAATGGCGGAACTACCCCTGGCACAGTGAAAATAGTCCACACAATAAAAATATTCCAAAGACAGTGAAAATCTCCAAGACAGTAAAAATACATGAAGACAGTGAAAATACATATTCTTGTGGGATTTCACAGTGAAAACGCTCAAACCAAACATAATAAGAACACCCAACCACAGTGAAAATATCAACACAGTAAAAACACCACACACAGTGAAAATACACAAATACAATGAAAATACATATCCTTATGGGATTTCACAGTGAAAACACCTAAACCATTGAGAAAAAACCAAACATAATGAGAACACCCCACCACAATGAAAATACCCAACCACAGTGAAAATTTTAACACAATAAAAACACTCATCATTTTGAATTCAAAGACAGTGAGGGATGCTAGAGGAAATCGGTCATAGATTAAAAGAAGACCGGTGCAGATCGTCTAAACTTCTCTGATCATCTGAACTTCTATCTTTCTTCTTCTTTTTCACTGTGCCCGTCAGCCGTGCACATTTCTTCTCTCTCTTCTTGCAGATCGGTGCAGATCATCGACTTGCAGTTGTTGTTGCCGCTGTTATAGGTCTGGTGGAAGTGAGCCGGTGGCTGAAGATGGTGATAATGCTAGTGATAGATGGAGCTGCATCCATGGCTTCTCAGCGCTTGCACTCCGATGATCCGATCACACC
Organism: Hamamelis virginiana; assembly: GCA_017140935.1. Taxonomy (NCBI): domain Eukaryota; kingdom Viridiplantae; phylum Streptophyta; class Magnoliopsida; order Saxifragales; family Hamamelidaceae; genus Hamamelis; species Hamamelis virginiana. The sequence goes on from JAESVK010001014.1 coordinate 1,194,651, forward strand.
GTGTATCATCTCCACTCCGATTATCTGAACTTCTCTTTCTCTTCTTGTTCTTTACTGTGCCCGTCAACCGTGCACATTTATTCTCACTCTTCTTGTAGATCGGTGCAGCTTGTCGACCTGCAATTGCTGTTGTCGTTGTTGCTGGTCCGGTGGAAGTGAGGCGGTGGCCGAAGATGATGATGGTGCTAGCGATAGGTGGAGCTGCATCCATGGCTTATGAGCTCCCTCAGACGGAAATGGCTTCTCTGGCAAACCACAGATATACTGCAGATGTGCACTTCGGGGCAGATTTGATGCAGATCGGAGAATACGATCTTCGCCGCCGCCGACCTTTATGCAGCAGATCACACCACCTCTCTCTTCCCCTTCTCTCTCTTTTTTCTTTCTCACTGCTTCTCTGTCATTTGCCAGTAAAAACACATGATGAGCAAGATAAAGGAAAATAAAGTCAGGGGTATTATTGTCCAAAATATACCAAAAGGAGTTTTCACATTAAAGAATCTTTTGGAGGATTTTTGGAATGAAAGTCCTCTGATATAGGAATTATTTTTTCAAATATTTTTATGGTTTAAGATCTAGCCTTGTCCAGCAAAATTTTCCCTCCTAATCCACTTTTCTTCTTATTAAAGAAAAATTCCATTCTTAAAAATATATTTTTGGGGGTGAACAATATGGGTTTTATATGGTATGGCATAGAATGGTAGGTTGCAGCCCTTCACGTACAAAATCTGCACTTCATCGTCACTCTTTGACTTTTAAGCCTTTTTTCCGTAAGTTGCAAATCAGATGGATCAGCCTTGCTTTGGTTGGTAGTTTTTGCCACGTGTCCATTTATGCGGTTGCTGCTCCATGTCATCATGGTACATTGAATAACATATTTACATGCCATATATCTATTTAAAAAATGATAGGCAAAGCTTACCGGGGACGACAGTCCAAACCTTGCACACTATCTTGCGCCACCACCGATATATGATTTTTTTTATTTTTTTATTTTTTAGGTTTAATTTTAGAAAAAATTATCAAAAAGTTCCATTTTGAGTTCTTTTTTACCCAAAAGTCCCATCATTTTTTTACTTTACCCAAAAGTCAAAATTTAAATTTTTTTTACCCAAAAGTCCAAGAACATCAGTTTTTCAAACACTTCCAAAAAACTGATCTATTCATTAGTTTTATGCAAAATGATCAATTTTTGCAAAATTAAAGAACAAACTAATGTGTTTTTTTATTAAAAATGATTTTTGGGTAAAGTGAAGAGATTATAGGATTTTTGGGTAAACAAGACTTATAAATAGGACCTATGGGTAAACACCCTTTAATTTTATCTAATGGCCAAAAATAAAAGTAGAGGTTCAAACAAAGGAGTTATTTGGAAATTGAGTGAGATGAATTTTTGAATCTAATTTTAATATGAGTGAGGTCAAGTTCAAATTAAACTTTGAATCAAACCAAATAAAAAATTTTGAATTTTGAACTTCAAATTAATCTCATTTTGCCGGTATTTAAAAAAAAAATATGGATTGATCTCCTTTATTATAAGTGAAAAATACTTTATACCTCTAAACTATCAATTATGATACATTGACTCCCTGTACTATCAATTTGTGTTAGATTACACCCTTCCATCAACTAAACGAACGTCTGCTTAATAAATAAAAAAAGCCACATGCATTCATACCTTAACTTAATGTTAGTGTGAAAATACTTTTATGTGAATGCACTTGGCTTTAGTCTGTTAAACGGATGTCCGGTTAACTGATAGGAAGGTGCAACCTGTCGCAAATTGATAGTATAACGGAGTCAATGTGTCACAGTTGAAAGTTCAGAAATGTAAAGTATTTTTCGTTATAGTACAAAGATCAATCTGTAATTTCTTCTAAAAAAATAAATGAACCTATCCTTTGGAAATAAGGCATTTTTTAAAACAAAATTACGTATTATTCTCATCATTACTAGCATTTCTTTTCTTTTAAGAAGTAGTTGACATAGGTTCGAGTAGTTTTAAACGTAGTGTCACTTTCATCGACTCTTTCACAAAAGATAAAAGTCATACTCTTTATGAAATCTGTATCAAACTCAAGAAGAGGTGGGGGTCACAAGCTAGAGGTTTGGGCTCGCGGCTCGCCAAAAGGTGACAGCGGTGAGCTCGCTGGCCGGGAAGGTGATCGCCGGCCTGAGTAGTGTATCACTGGAGGGATGAAGCCTTTCGGCCGAGTGCTTTGCGCAAGCCTTTGTTGTGATATAGAGAGAGTGCAATGCTTGGATTTGTCAAAAGTGGTTATAATTTTGGGCTATTAATGGCATGGATTTGATGGGCTGGACTACAAGTGGCTATCTCTAGTTAGCTGTGGAGGCTGTAGAAATGGGTTCCTGGAGAATGGAGATATACATGAATCACGTGATTCTAGGCTATCTTATTGGAAGCATCCTAATTTGGAATTGTCTCATTTTAATGACGGGCAAAAATGCCTTTTTATTTCCTTTATTTGCTGGTTATGTATCATAAAAATGTAAGGACCTCTTGCCATAAGCATCTTATATCAGGGTCCTATTGGTATAAAACCCTAAATTATATCCCTTATACGAGAAGTACTAGCAAGTAGTAAAAGTGAATCATAGTAGTAAATGCGGATCTTATCATCGACGATATACCATAGGATCCATTTTGATTTATTTTTATATATCCTATTTCCTTTTCTGTTTTGATGCACGATAAAATATGAATTTACGTATAGAGATCTCTATAATAATTACAAGTTATAACTAAATCAAAACAGAACTTGGTTTGGCTGCGGATCATGTATGGTGCGGATTTTTTTTTATTTGGTCTTTTGGTCAATGTAAATCAGGTGTTTTGAAAAACCGACTGTTGGATTGAATATTATTCCTATGTACTACAGGCATGCCAAAAATCACAGTAATCTGACGGTCGATTTATGAGATACAGACTGTGAAAAATTTTAACAGTTTATATACTGTATATAAACTGCAATTAATACATTGAGTGAGAGAAAAAAAAAAAAAAAACTGCAATTAATACATCGTATATCTACTTACCATTGAAATAACAAAGCCCATTTGTGTTTACTGTTAAGGCATTAAAAAAAAAACTGTTGTGAGATGGGACCCAATTAACTAACACAAATTTCTAAATGACAGATCTACCCTCAAGCTGACAGGAAGTTGAAAATGACCCTAGAAAGTAGAAAGGAAAGGTTGTTCTGTCTACCAGATCCTGACCATCTATTGGTTAGAACGTTTGGTTGGCCCTCTCTGAACTATGACCTTCTCAGCCGGTAATCCTCCCCAAATAGAATTTGAATCTACCGGTCAACCCAAACAAACTATCCTACCATAGAGCCATTAAAGGCCCCTCTAAGCTAGGCTCTAATAAGAATATGTGTAATGTCACAAATATTTCATCACCTAACATTAAACCTACACCTGTCCTTCACCTTTCTACAATGAATGGCCTCGTTACCGTGTGGGATATAAGGCATTTCTGAACCATCTTGTGCATGAACTCTCTCTCTCTCTCTCTCTCTACATGCCTTTTGCATATATTTTTTAGCCTAAAGTTTTAGCTCACTGAGATACTCATGACCCCATTCATCATTGTATCATCAAACGACCGCATATTTGGAGAAAAAGCTCTAATGATGGCGGAGGGTTTTTTTTCGAAAGAGCCATTTTCTCAGTCCGACATTTTCAGGTGAGTTCAAAATAGTCTCGTTACACTTCCTCGTTGTTTTCATCTTCATCTTCATTTTCATCATCTTTTTCTCCTTACAATGATTAAAATAAAAAATTTAATCATATTGCTTATATGTAAAGTGTAACTCTGTTTCTTTTGCTTTGTATAAACGAACCCGAACATGGCCTTATAGTTGTGCTCAACTTCCTCAATATGAGTTTTTCTTTCTTTCTTTTTTCTTTTTTCTTTTCTTGAATGTGTTTGGTTATGTTTTTTCGTTTGTCCGTCGATGTTAGGCATAAGAAAAGGTAAATTATACATTTTTTTATAACAAAATCATATATTTCAAAGCGTTTTCATATGTTTCCTAAAAATAATATACACAAACCAAACATTATGCGTGCCCTTAAATGTCTAATCGAACTTCTTGAGCATGCAATTTGTTTGAACTAGTAGTGCATGGGTTCAAACCAACCTTTCTTTTAGGTTTTGGCAGTGGTTCAAGGTTGAGCCATTGACCAAGGTCCCAAACAAGACCATTAGAGGAAATTATTGCTCAATCAATTACCTTTGGTATTTATGGATATAAACCCATTTTGTATTAGCACTAAGGAAGAATTGGGACCCTAGGATAGTTGGTACAGAAGGGTATTAAAGTCACTATGGAGCTAACGACGCGGGTTCAATTTTATTTAAAAAATTATAAAGTACCAAAAAAATAAAAAAAAATTCTGCGACGACCCGTGTACCACGAGAGGGCACCATGTAAAGTTTGGCCTTCATGATCATAAAGTAAAAAGATTAGATTAATTACCAGAGTATACTTACTTTATAGTAAAATGATATATATATATGTTTGTTTCATGATGAGCAACCATCATACATAAACTGCAAATTCTGTATCAGATGGAATGTGCACTTTGTGTCACATAATAATATGGTACAAAAGGCATGAAAAGGTGCTCAGCTTTTTGGCCCAATTTGGAATAAGGTACCAAGCTTGACAGCTTGACCCACAAAAAATGCCAAGTTTCAAAGCTCCACATTAATAATTCATTCTTAATTGCTTATGGTTGTTAATTAGCCTATCAGCATTGAATTTATCTCTACGTACTTTTAGACGGATAGTTTTGAGTTTGAATACATAAAAATGTATCAATACTCACCTGTTAATAGTAGATGTGACTTAAGTAAGAATATATTTCGATCATTTGGCAACCAAAAAAAATTAAAAATTAAAAATTTAGCTAATCTTAAACAACTAAAAGTAGGGCTTTGCCTACTTTTTTGGTTTTTGATGTGTTGTTAGTTTCTTATTCGTAGATTTTATCATCTACCATTCCACTTTTCTTTTTCACATATTTTGCCCAAATAGTTGTTGTAGTTACTGTCAATGATTGTTAATAATAACAACTATATATACAATATGTTAGCAAGAATTCTCAAAAAGATTTTTGATGTTGGATTTTGGTCAAGAGAGTATATATATATATATATATCGCAGGAAAAAGTCTAGCCAAAATGAATTCCACGTGTCAGGAAACCGCGTTCATTCCACGTGTCGGGAAACTGTGTGACACGCTATTTGGCGGGCCGTTTATAGATTTATAAGTCATCCCAAAATATTGTAAATTGTGTGAATCAACTTGATAGTGTGTGTGTATATATATATATATATATATATATATATATATATATATATATATTATATATATATATATATATATATATATATATATATATATTTTATTTTGTGTGTGTATATATATATATATATCGAGGGAAAAAGTCTAGCCAAAATAAATTCCACGTGTCGGGAAACCGCGTGACACTACTTGGGGCCCCATTTATAGATTTATAGTCATCCCAAAATATTGTAAATTGTGTGAATCAACTTGATAGTATTTAAAAAATTAGGTATTATTTGGTTAGAATTTAAAAAAAAAAAATTTACATTAAAAACAAAAACAAAAACAATTTTTGTTTCATAAGTAAGAAAAGTATTTTTAAAATACAAAAAATTGAAAACGAAAACAAACAAAGACATAATATGATAAATTAGGATTAGGACTGCCACTTTTCTTTCTAAGTTCCTTAAGAAGATGGAAACATTCTTTTAAAGAAAAAAAAAATTAATTATATATTATTAAGTAAAATGGAAGAATCAGATGGTCAAACAAGTTGCAGTCCAACCTACTTTTGTCTTGTGAGAAGTCAACTATCTACCAATCAGACACAGTAGAGGACTGGTAGTTTGAGTTGACGGTCAGATATGAATCTACGAATTACGAGGTCAAACCTTGTAAATTAAATATCCTGGACCACAAGATTAGATTTGCCCGAGAAAACAAAAATGAAAAATGCTTCGGGCCACAAGCCTAAGAAAACAAAAACAAAAAAAAACAAAATTCTTGTCAGTCAATTTCAGAACGGCTAGCTTCCATACCTTACTGACCATAATTAATTAACATTAATATTTTATTAGACCGTTGATTCATTCTGTCCTGCTTATATATATATATATATATATATATATATATGTATCTTTATTTATTGCACTTATTATAATATATATGTGTATATATATATATATATATATATATTGTGCAAAATACTCTTATTCACATTGTTGAACCTAAGAAAGATTCATTGGAGGGTGAGGAAGAGGAGAAAAATACCCTTTTTGTGCCATTTTTGTTGTCGTTGTTGTTGTCGTTGTCGTCGTTGTTAAACTTTCAAACTCGGCCTTTTATTAAAGTTTCCATAGTTTTTTCATATCCTAAAGTTTATAGATTCACTGGGTGAATTCTACACCCAACATCAATACCTAAATCCATGTAACTTAGGTTTCTAATCAAGGCATCAACCTTAGAAAAGTATTGGAGTTGGTATAATGCAGAGGATTGTTCAAGACACGGGTATGCATTCTTCTCTAAGTCTCCATTTAAATTTTGGAAGAAAAAAAATAAGCAATCGAGTCAGTATTCTCCTAGGTTTAGTTTATTTATCTGTTTGGATCTATGAAAGAATGAGGAATTAGAGAGGGAAACGTTGAAATGTTTTTAAAATAGATTCCTCTCTTAAACATTTTAAGTTTTTTCTCCATCTTTTCCATATTCTTTTTGAGATCTAAAGTATAAACAAAAGATAAAGAAAACTTATAAAACAAAATAGAAGTTCAGATGGTAGAGAAATTGTAAACAATTTTGGTCCCCCCCTATTTTCCTGAGAAATTTCTGAGGAAATTTTTTTTTTTTCCCCTTCTATATTTACAACCACCATGCAACCATACTAGAAGCTACACCACCACTTCAACACCACCAAATGGTCCAAACAACAAGCACTCAACTGCACGTCCCTTAACCATGACCCCGCCATCAACACTATCACCATCCTACTTCCAATGCCACGTGCATCATCTCCCCCAAACCAAACCACCACTGCCACGCAACCACCGTGTCCTCGAATTTGCTTTTCCAAATTTTAGGATGAGTGTTTCAAACATTTACTTCTTCCTTTCGAGTAGGGATGAGATGACACCTGACTACAAGCCGATGATCAAGGTAGATTAATTGGGGAATGCTAGGGGAGGAAAGGAAAGGGGGTAGGAATAGGTCAGGCTTGGACTTGAGAATCTTCAAATTTTGAACAGGCCCAATAAATTATGAATTAAAAATAGGCCTGTGGGCCAGCCTGGGCCCACCTTCAACAAGTTATTATAGGTCGCTGTGCTAGCTAAAGCCCAATTCTATAGGCCAACGAGTTAGTGTCTAGATGCATATATCCTAGGCCGAGGGTTGAGGCCCAAAGATGAGTTTAAGAAAGGTTAGGACTTAGAACGGGCTTCGACCCAGTTATAGCTGCCAGTACAAGTAATGAATATAAGAAGAGTGTGGATATTGCAATCCCTTTTAATGATATCTGGCTCTCATATGTTATTTAAATCTCATTATTTGATCAACATATCTAAAAAAATTTCTAAATAACCCTTAACCCTAGTTTAGCCCTAATCCTATTAGTCACTTCATTCCTTTTCTTTTTTAATTTTAGATATTCTTAATGGTTGGGCATATTGGGAATAGTGATTTATGGGGTATAAAAATCAATCTTTGGGATTGCAATATCCACACCCATATATGAAACTGAATATGGGATGGTTTTTTGTGCATGGCCCACTAGTTTTCCATCTCCATGAAAGGAGAAATTGTAAAGGGATATAGGGTTGCCTCTCTAGCCCAAACCCAAGTAATTTTACTGAGGCTCCAATAAGTTTAAGGGACTGTTAGGCATTAATTCTGGAATTTGGTTCAATCTAGTTTGGAATCAATTTACCTATCTAGTTTTAATTTGTTTGGACAAATTTATATCTGAACTGATCTAATCTTATAACCTGTTTGGAATACGCACATGCACAAGATAATAGCCCAACATCAAGGCACGGCAAGGCACAATCTATTAAGTAGTAGGAACTAGGAAGGGATTGCTAGATCAAAATGTCATTTGATCTAACGAGATGGGATAATAATCACTTTTAGACGACTTGAGGGGCCGATGATAAGATGGCCGACCAAGTTGCATGTCACTCTAGCTTCCACCTGCCATTATCACTTTTAGTATAAAAATTTTTATATGTAAAATGGAGTTATGATGCAGTTAGCATTTGCTGACTTAACCAAAATCAGCAAACGCTTAAATGACAGTTAGATCACTTAGATAGTCTAGATCATTACTCAACTGACCGTTAGATATTCTTACATTACATAGGTTACCTTCATCACTTTGTCTAACTGCATATATTCATCTCTACATGGCTCTGGAAAGCTGGGATAAGCTAGGCTAATTCAGGGTGGCATAAAGGTACTATATATATAAAGACTTGCCATGCATGATTCATGAAAATCAAGCTTGCTAGAACTCAAGGCTTTGTCGAAATTGGATTCGATTAGAGTGGAAAATACAATATTATACATTTTTTCTTTATATATCGTCTTTTTTCAGCTTTGAATAATCTTAACAGAAATCATTTATTCGATTATGAAGGCATAAGCTGAGCCCGAATAATTTGGATTAAGGCTTTGTTGATTGGAGACCAACAGTATCGATCATTTTTAAAATTCTCTATACATCATATGCTTTCTTTTGTTGCAAATTTGAACAGTAGACAACATGCATAAACCCTAAAAATCTTGATGTTATTAGTTCCTTCTTCATGCGAGCTTAATTCTTCTTGGTGTTTACTTTCAATGCTGTTATCTTCACCGAATTAACGAAATTTTTTATGCATGCTATATATATATATATATATGAATGGTTCAGGAGGATTTACATGACAGATATATGCAATCACATTGGAGATTTTTGAATCATTGAGATGGTTAAAATGCAACCTCTATAATAGCCAACGGAATTAAGCCAAAGGAAGAAATTTGGGGACTGTGTTCACTTGCCTATGGGTCTGTGGTGCTAACAGTAAGTGGTTTCGTTAATTCCTATATATGTTTCAATCTATTTTATATGCAAATGGTTAGCTAACTATCAAAAGTTCTATGTTAATGCTTCATTGAATTCCTTTTCTTCTTCTTTTTTGCACTAGAATAATTTCATACGAACATAAATTGACAAAATTCATTAGACATGGCCTAAATATATATTATATTTTTCCTAAAAACTCTTAATAATTCATCTAATCGTTCCTGAGTGACTGGAATAAGGCTTTGTTGAATTGAGTTGAGTTTTTTACGAACTAATTAACGGGGTAGTACTAGGTTTTCACGAAAACTAGCCTTGGTGGTAATAACTTTCTAATTAAACATATGTTAATAACACTAACTTATTCGTTGTTTAATAAGAAAAATTAATAATATATGATTAATTATGTTTAAATTTTGATAGAAAATGAATGGGAATTAATGTCATGCAATCATGTAGATTTATAAAAGAACGTACCCATACTGCATGCTGAGATATTCTTTTACAACACTATATATAGTAGGAATTAATCACTTCAACATTATAATTGATCTGGGGGTCTATTATGTATCGTACCATGCATATATGTATTTATAGTGAGTATAATGAGAGTATATATTAAGATATCTCGAAAGACATACTATGTGATTTCATTATCTTAGGGAACAAAGCTATGGAATTGACATGCAAGGTACGTATGTGCTAGTGATTGAGGATATATGCTGGTAATGCATGCCATATTGATTGATGGGATAGAGCCAATGCCTTGGGACCCCCAAGATGATTGAGGAAAACTTATTTTTATATAAATAATCACGTACTACAAATTTTAAAATTACACCCAAACAAAAACAAAGACAAAGCACCTAACTAAGACAGAGAAAACTTGCAAGACATGAACGATCGATCTTATTATACTTAATTGATAAGTTAGGATTAAATGTCTGCCATTGCTTCGAGTCCTCAAAATTAAGAAACTCCATATGTGAATAGATTTGAGTCCCTAGCTAGTTTCAAAAAAAGGTCATCAACATTATGCTCATTAACCTAATTTGAATAAATTAACTTCAAAGCATGCATGAAACTAGCTCGACCATGTGCTTTTTAAAGTCCCAAACTATACTGCATTCTCTCTCTCTCTCTCTCTCTCTCTCTCTCTCTCTATATATATATATATATATATATATATATATATATATATATATATATATATATCTCACTTAATGACTTTGTTATCCTTCTCTTTGTACGTACTTTCACTATTAATTTTACCATAATTGATTAATAAAAATTATATTTGTCGAGAACTCAAGTATCCCTTGTGCACTTCTGAACCAAAAAACTATTATCAGACCTAGTGTACAAACTCAAATTTTTAGTTATGATGAATGCTCATATATGATTCAACTAAAACATCTTTTTCTAATAGAATCCATCATCATTCTTCACAATTTCACTCACGATACAAGCACCATTAGCAATTTAGCATTCCGATAGTCTCCTTATTGTAAATAGAATCTCGATGAAGATCTAAAACAAATGTATCAAGTAATTACCTTCATTAGAATGCTCACCATATATATATTGATGATAAATATAAAAATTTGGGTTCTTCTTGACACACACACACACACACACACACACACATATATATATATATATACAGACATGATAATATAAGGCCGGCCTTAAGCAAAGTTGCGTAAGATCGGCTCCATATGGCTAATTTTATATCACAGTTCATAAAACTGACCGTTGGATTAAATGTCCCACCTCTGTATGTCATGCCTACAAAAAATCACTGTGATCTGACGGTTGGTTTTTGAAATATGTCATTATGAAAATACGTAACTTATTTGTTCTTCAAAATAACACCATTTTTTTAAAGGCAGTTATTTCAAAAACCAACCGTCAGATCACTGTAATTTTTTGCAGGCATGACATACAGAGGTGGGACATCTAATCCAACGGTCAGTTTTATGAACTGTGATCTAAAATTAGCTATATGGAGCCGACCTTACACAACTTTGCGTAAGGCCGGGCTTATATTATCATGTCTGTATCTATATATATATATCCCAAATGCCCACAACTTATGCAACATCTCTAGAATTAAAAGACTGGTGGGAATATTACGAAACAAACATATGTCAATAGCTAACGTTCTTATCTGCTAATGTTAGATTTGTGGGGGTTTCTAGTTCAGGTTTTTGGGGTGGGTGTTTGCATGGTAGGAAGTTTTTCTTTTTGGTGGGCAATTTATATGCATGTTGTTCCGATCCTTTTGGTATGTGTATCTTGTTTCACTTTAATTATCAATAAAATTATATTTTTTGCTGATTAAAAAAAACATTAGACGAGCTTGTTAATTAGTATGTCAAATCATGTTTTTATTCTCTTGATAATGGAATTTGTCATAGCAATGCTGGCCTACCCAGTCATTAATTTTCTTGCCAATTACACTCAAGTCATGCAGTGCCAGCCACATTGCCATATTTTGTTATATTAATCTGTATTGCCTCCATGGATTATCATTTATCTATCCAACCAAATGCTCAAATATTCAAATGGTGAAAAAGCTAGCTTGATTATTAACAAAATGACTTGGCGATTCGATCAGCGCCTCCTTTTCTTGCAAATTTTCCATCTATACAAATGTTAATTAGCCTTCATTTGTTTCCATTCTTAGTACTTGACTTCGTAAAAAACTATATATAGAAGAAAAAAAATTGAAGAAAAGAAACTGATGAGAGAGAAAGAATGGATTATTTTTGCTTATTTTGTGCATGACATGAAAATCGAAAACCAAAGGTAAATATATCCTCTTAATTGGATAATGAAGGCAATAGTAGAAGAAAGTAACCTGGTTCTGTGACTTCTGTCAAATAAATTTTAGAGTAATGCATGCATAACTAGATCATGCATCCTTTGAAAATATATATACCATATATAGAGACCACTGAGTTTTCAACTATTTATGATTGAAACAACTTTAATTTCAAACTTAGCTAGGGAGAAACATGGGTATAAGTAGAGGGATGCTTGTGTAAACGATAAACATGATTTCGATCTTCAGCTTATGTAAATGAAATACATACACAAACAAGTCTTTATCACAATTAAGTTTAATATAACTGTTCGATTTCCGGTTTGTTTACAATAACAATAACATAATACTACAACAACACAACAACAATCAAAACAAAAAGATGAAGAATACATGCAGGACATACATAAACAACAATCCAAACACTAGTTTTTTTTTTTTTTTTAGGGATAAACCAAACCCTAGTACTTACTTTTATATATATACTAATTAGCCAACTGCAGCTTCATGTTGAATGCAAGCAAACCCTAGAATTTCTTGTCAACATGATCAATAAACCTCTTGGGAATATCATTTTGGTTAAACCCAGATGTTGAAGACAGAAGTGCTGCAGCTTCCCATCCAGTACCGAACCCGAAACTCTGTGCAGAAGAAATCAAAATGTCCGAAACCGGCGGAACCCCATTAGGCTGCTGCAGCTGCTGTTGGAGTTGGAGATGAAGTTGATGTTGGCTAGTGTAAGCTTCTTCATTAATCAAAGAGTTCAAAAATGAAGAGAACACATCATCAGTACAGTAATTTATACCATCACCACCATCAGCCTCTTCATTACTGATTCCATGGCAGCTGCTTCTCAATCCCATTCCAGAACTATCAGAATTCTGCAAATTATTTGCATTACTGCCAATTTGATACTGAGCCTGCAGCTGGTTAGGGCTTTCAGAATTAATAGTTTGATCTTGTAAACTAGCAGGAGAAGGGAGATTATTATGATTAGGAGTAGGGCTTGGGACGATTCGATTCAGTTTGGATGAAGAGGGTTTGGGTTGTTGATCAGATGAGGAAATATTATTAGGGTTTAAGGGCTTGTGGGTCCTTGGATCAATTCCTTGGCTGATCAATTTCTTGCTAAGGTGAGTGTTCCAGTAGTTCTTTATCTCATTGTCTGTACGTCCTGGAATTCTCCCAGCTATCAAAGACCACCTATTTAACACAATTAAATCCAAATATATTAAGATCCAGAACAAACTCAAATGTATATGTGTGTGTGTGTGTCTATATATATATATATA
>JAESVK010001014.1:1216029-1235346 GCA_017140935.1 Hamamelis virginiana
CGCACCAGCCTAGAGACTACCTACTTGACAGACTGGGTAAGATTCAACCTCATTCCAATTATACTGATTCACCAAGATTCTGAGCAAGTAACCCGTTTAGACAACTGACCAACCTCATATACAGGTCATGCTCCTAATATGATGGGCTTTCAAAACCTACATAGATTCCACATAAATGTTGTATGTGAGACCTTCATATATATGCGAGATAATAAATTGTATAGAATGTTTGATGCTAAAGCAGTGGTATTTATAACTTTATGGAGTTGTAGTCCTTGACAGTCAAATCTCTAACGCTATATGGCAACATTATGATCAATGTGGCACTTTACACTGTCTCCATTAGCATGATGAGAAACATGCCCATTCATGAAAAAAATATCCAATCAGCCCAACACGTAAACCTATAAATGTGAGGGGAGATACATTACAGTAACTTCAATAATATGGCATATATAGCCATTCCTTAATGTAACAACTGTATTTACATCTATTGAGCAACAATGATAAAACATAATAACCTTGATACCCAAAAGAGTTCACATCATGGAGATACAACTGTCAAACCTAAGTTATTGAATAATGTTACATGGATTTGGATTTGGATTTTCAAATCAATCCATGGATTTGAAAAAAAAAAAAAAATTTGTTTAGACTTTGGATAAAAAATTTAAATGGAATAAATTGCAATTATGAATTTCCAAATCCACTGTTTGGATGCTAGAAAAACCTATGAATTTGTATTCCCTCTCTCTAAGGGGTACGAAAACTACCTATAATGACATTTCGATCGATTAATGTATTAACTAAAGACAAAAAACTTTAAAATAAAAAACTGATTTTTGGTGGAAAAGAGAAGTTACATGGACCTAGCTTTGTTGCTACATAAATACTTCAATTTCAAATACCTGCAATTTAAAAATAGCATTCAACATCTCACAACATAAAAAGGAGAATTATTCATATCACGTCCATGTCCATGTTCCAAATTCCATCGAAACAATCTTTTCTTTTTCTTTTTCTTTTTTTATAACTCAGGGTGTCCTGTCCGGCTTACACACACCTCGACTAATCCCTTGGGGGACCAATCCCTGGGAAACAATCTTAATCCAACATTCATTGCTGTAGACTTCACTCTTTAACAAATAAAATAAAAATGAGCTAATAAATCGAACAATTGAAACCAAAAGGTTGCTGATATACTATAGAGCATCCTCAGCCTAGACTGGGTAGTGATGTTGTTAAGATAAAAGGATACTTCGACAACTAAATTAAAAACTACAGCTTTCGTCGATTATTTAAGAACTAGGCAGCCATTACATGCCCTCGAACAGTAGAGACAGCATCTATGGAAGATGTTAGAAGCGAATGCAGAAAATGGGCACGCTAGTATATCAATTGCAAGGCATAAGGAGCAAGTTAGTGTGCTTGTAAAGTCGGCTACAAAGCAAGAATGGCACACCAGACCATGTGACCCAGCAAAGAATAAATACACACACACACACACACAAGGAAAAAAAACAAAACGAGATGAGATTCATTGGCATTTTCACATAAAGTTTCATTGAGGTTTTTCATCAAACAACTAGTATCCATAATCAAAGCAAGCTCAACATTCTACAAAATTCAAACTATCATCAATGAACTATGTAGGCTCAGCATTGAACATGCAATAGAAAAATCAACAAATTCAATCTCCAAAAAAAAAACAGCAATAATTACAAATTCAACTAACCTTCAACTTTCGAATCAAACTAAAAACTCTGAGAATCTAAAAACAATAGTAGAAAGCCTCTGTTAGGGAAAAAAAAACTGCAAGAATCAGCTACGGGATTAGGTTTTTAAAGCGAAAAATCACGGGTACGAAAGAGATACTGTGAAGGAGAGCAGAGAGAGAGAGAGAGAGAGAGTGAGGGAAAGAATGGCGCACCAAACTCCTCGTTTGGCTACGACAAGATCTGCAGGTGGCTCTCTTAAGTTAATGACTTAATGCAAGAGATGACATGACATGTCATATTATTTATTGACCTTATTTATATTGATACAGTATTACCATATTAATTACGTAGTCAAACTTTCTTCTTCTTCTTTTTGCCAATAATCAAATAATTATAAGAGCATCTCTAATGGAGGTGCCATTTGAGCTGTCATTGCTAAAATATGACATTGGCATCTAATACATGCTCCAATGGTGTGCCATTTGAGGTGCCAAATTTTGGCAATGACAGCTTGGGCTGCCAAATTTGGCACCCCAAATGGCAGCCATTTGTGCCACATCACCAATTTCCCTCCATGCCCTCAACTAAGCAAATTGTTTTGACACAAAATGGACCAACTAGGGTGTTTGGGAGATGAGAAAATGCGAGAAAATGCCAAAAATAAAAATAAAACCCTCACAGAATTGAAGTACACATCCAAGTATATACAAACAAGAAAAATAAGTATCTATTTTTAAATATATATATATATATACACACACATGTATGGCATGATATGTTTGGTTGCCGATAAAATATGGGAAAATCAAAAGAACTCATCAACCAAACAACGTTTAACCGAAGAAAAATCATACATTTGGCGATGGAAAGAGAGAGAGAGAGGTCCGAAAGTGTTACGGCTTATTGATTTCACAATCCTTGCCTCACAAATCTGGATCTGCAACCAACCCTTCTACGGTGTATTTTTATTGCTCAAATCCCCCTTTTTTATGTTCTTTACTTTGAAAATAATGGTGGTATATGTGAGCAGATTCAGTGGAAGGGAGAGAGAGAGAGAGAGAGATTATTGATGAGACTTTAAAAAATGAGAATATGAGGGTTTTAATGCACATCATATTCAAGAGTGAAGGGAGTCACGTGTGAGAGATAATAATAGTATTCTAGTTAAAATTAATTAGAATAATATATCGATGATTATACACATCTCACAATTAACATTTTTTTTTAAAAAGAATATAATTGGCAGAAGTTTTTAATAAGTTATACATACCCAAAATCACATTGATTCATAGATTAGATTTTAAAAAATCTTACTATACCCAATTCTTCACTGTAAAATTTTTCAAAATCTAGCCGTCGGATCATTGTGACTTTTGACATGCAGAAACATATCTAATCTAACGGTCAGTTTCTCAAAATATTTAGGCCACAAACTTAGAACCCAGCTTGGTGCAAAAACGTATCATAATCTCATTTATGCAAAGTTGCATAATGTGCACTTTATATTAGAATCTTCATTATTAGAATAGCAGTATTTTAACTAATTTTATGCGTAAATTGTAAAAATATTTTATAAGTTCAAATTATAAATTATTAAATTAGGATAAATAAATAATTAATTTATTTAAAATATTAATTTTTTACATTACAAAAAATAAAAATATTTTATATGTTCTTGTAAAAAAAAAATTGAAAAGTAGTTGGAAGTTAGTTAAGAACATGAGGGTAAATATGTCAAATAGATGGAAAATTCTAAAATTTGGCACTTATGCATTGAAGCACATTGGTGCTATAATTTGGCAATTGTACTATTTGATGCCATTTGGGGTGCCAAATTTTAGCTTTGGCACCTTAAATGACACTTTTGCATTGGAGATGCTCTAAGTTTGATATGCTAAAAATGGTCTATATGTTTTGATATGCTAAAAATGGTCAATATGTTTAGTGGCATTTTTTTTAATGAAAGAAATTCAAAAATAAAATATATACCACCATAAATGTGATCTACTAAATAATTATAAGAACATCCTCATAAAATTATTATATCAAATTTTAATTTCTCTTATTTTGTGCCCTAATTAGACTAAAAAGTTATTACAATTGTCTTATCTTAATAATAACTGATGATCATTATGTAGTAGATGTCTTGGGTGCAAATTTTATTATATGACCTACAAAAACTAAAAAGTATAATGTTGAATTATATTTTCTATGAAAAAATGTTAATTATTTATCTTCATATTATTATCCAATTTATTCATGATGCAGCCGTTTAAGATATTATTATATCTAAAGGCATTAAGGCTGCAAATGGGTTGAGCGGCTCGTAAACGCGTTCAACAAGAGTTCGTTTATTTAGTAAAAAGGCCAAACTCAATCCTTAAATTTAGGCTCGTTTAATAAACAATTCAAGCTTAAGCACACTTAGGCTCGGCTCGTTTGCGTTCGTGGACAAGCTTGTTAGTAGGCTTGTGAACAAGCTCATTAAAAACTTATGTTTAGACTCATAAAAAATTATAATTTAGGCTTGAATAAGCTAACATATTCATGACTTTTTTTTTTTAATTTAATTTTTTATTTCCAATATAAACCAAGTATATAGAAGTCATTTTTTAAGCTTTCTACATTAAATTTTAACTTTCCCTTATTGTAATTTAAGGTTGCAAATTAATCAAGCCATTCGTGAATAGCTCGTGAACAAGTTCGATAATAAACAAGCCAAGCTCAAACATACCAAAACTCGGCTCTTTAACTTAGGCTCGAGTTCGGCTCAAACTTAAATAATCAAATTTTTTACCAAGCCAAACTTTGGCAAGCCAAGCTTGAGCAGCCAAAGCTCAAGCAGCCCAAAGCTAGACTTTGCTAGGCTCGTTTGCAGTCCTAAAAGGCATTTATCTTTATTTGTAATACCGTTAAGTTAGCATCTCTTCAATATGGATTTTCATGAGATTATTTGTCTTTGCTAGTAACAATTCAATTTTAGGATTGAAGAATTATTCTTGAAGAAGGAAGTTTACATTAATATTATCTTTACCAAAATTGTCCCTAAGAGTGGCCCCTACAATGTTTGAATTAGTATCTTTAATTGACCCATCAAATTTTAATTTAATCCAACCATCATCTTCAACTTTCCACCTAATAAATTAAATAGATATTCTTCTTTCTCATGGCACTTCCATTTCAAGAAATTACATCGATATTCAAACAACTTGCAAAGTTTGAATAGTATTTTCAGTATATTCGATAAAATCTAATACTACTTTAAGTAATTAGAAATTTATTAACGTGTACATTTCTAAATATCCCATTTCAAAACACACTAAATTTTCCAAAAGGATGTTATCAATTTATTTTTAACTTATTTTTCAAAAGACTTAATTTTTTTACAACAATTTCTCAACATAACATTCCAATTGATCGATCATATTTTGCATGTCAGTAGAAGAGGCATGGCAAGCATTCTTAATTGGACCTCAAATCTCTCGAGTATAATTACAATTTGTGTTCATGGAACAAATGAAGTAGGTTTAAATTCTATCACGTGTCAAAAATAAAAATAAAAACAAAAAACACGGTACAACTTATGAATAAATAATTTTCATCGTACGTTTTTCCCCCTCAAGAAAGCCCATTGTATTGTGTTCGATGTAGCTCTCTCTCCTTCCCGTAAAACCTCCCCACCCATCCCAGGAAAGGCGGGATTCGAACCAAAGTCTATGATATAACCACAAAGAAATTTTACCAATAGGCTAGTCAGTACCTTCAAATATTTTTCATCTTTATTAGTGATGTTGCTATACCCAAAGTGAAAGCGATATATTTTTAATTCACGTAACGGTCCCCTCAAAAAAAAAAAAAAAAAAAAAAAAAAAAAAGGGAGAGAAAAACTTTGCCATATCCATTATCCAACCAAATGACGTGAAAATAGAATGATAGCAAGTTTACACTCCAAAATAAAGAGCAAATATTATCAAATTTTCAAAGTCATTAATCACGTGTCAATCATTTTTATGGAATATTAATTGCACTATTAAAATATATTAGCCTAGTTGTGAGTGAATCATGATGTCATGACCTACTACTACAATTCCAATTAAGACATCTTATGTGACTAGAAATCAAGGACGAAGCCACATTGGATTGAAGGGTGGCCATTGCCCCCCTCATATTTTTATTTTTATTTTTATTTTTATCTTATAAATTTTATGAAATTCAATTTTTGCTTTCTGAAATTTTTGGAACTTCATTTATGCCCCCTAAGATATTTTGAGTCAATTTTTTTACCTTGAAAATTTTCGAAATTTTGATTTATCCCCTCAATTTTTATTCTTTGTATCCCATTAGTTTGCTTACATGCCCCTATTTCATTCTCTATGCCTTATTCTATATTCTGACACTCAAATCATTTCATATTTGACTATGTCCCCCCACCCATGCCCTATACCATGAGAAAAGTAGAAAATCATTCTTTTGGGAATGAGAAAAGTAAAAAAAGTTAGATTTGTTAAACCAAAAGTCTTTAAACTTTCTTATAAAACCAATTCTTTCTTTTTTCTTTTTTTTTTAAAGACAAAAGAAAAGCATAACAAATTTCCAAAATCTAGAATGATAGCTTGGTTGTTGAACGAGTTTGGTTTTTCATTGTAATTTAGTCTAATTTAATACTTGATGTTATTGAATTAGTGTTTAATTCATGAATGATAGCTTGGTTGTGTATATTGAGAGAGGGGTATTTGATGGCATTGATAACGAAGTCATCATACAATGCTTTCAAAAAATGGGTTTCTGTCGAGGAGAATTGTAAATGTATTGAATTGAAATATAGATTATCAAAATATTAGTGAATCATAATTTTTTACATTTTTTTTCTATCTGAGACTAACACGATTAAAAAAAAAATTGAATAAAATCGTTTTCAATTTTTTAAATATGTTAGAATTGTATAGCTGTTGTGTAGCTGTTGTGTTAAGATTGTATATACTCAACTAACAGCTGTTAGTTGCCTTACGTAGTTTAGTTTCCTTATTGTATTAGTTTTCATATACAGTATTTGTATTGCCTATATAAGGCCACCCAATTGTACATGATACACTACATTGAATATACAAAGACTAAGGTCTTTCTTCATGGTATCAGAGCAGGTTCTCTGAAACCTTCTTCTCTTCCGCTGCTCTCACGGTTCAGGTCATCCGGCAACCGTGTAGACTCATTTTTCATAATTTTCCGGCGAGCACATCACTGTTTGCCTTTGGTTCTTTATCTTCGTCAGCACCAAACTCAATTTCAAGGCCATATAGGGGTGTAGCCACTGTCGATACGAGCACGGTGATATAAAATTTGTCGCCGGAAAATCCCTCACGCGCCGCCAGAAGTCCGAGAGTGAGCTCCACGCGCCACTACTGTAGGCGCGTCAGATCCACGCGCTGAGCGTCCACCCCACGCGTCTTCTTCATCGATTTAGGGCTGACGTCATCCCTGACGTCATCAGCCACTACCCGTGCCCGTGACCGTGACCCGTGACCGTGACCCGTTGACCGTTGACTTGTTGACCGTTGACTTTGGGCGTTGACTTTAACCGTTGACCGTTGACTTTGACCGGAAAATTTTCTTAGGTGCTTTCTGACTTATTTTCGCGTCCTGAATCCATTTTTGCTGTCTGTTTTTCGATTTGAAATTTAGATATGCCTCATGATGAGATCCCTCGTCCTATTCATATTATTTTTTATGGAGATAACTTTGCTCAGTGGTCTCAAGCCATGCGTAGTTATCTCAAAGGCCGCAAGTTGTGGCTTTATGTCTCTGGTGACCGTCCTATCCCAGCCAAAGAGGAAAAAGAAACTGATTCTGCCTATGCCATTCGAGTGGAGGATTGGGAAAGTGCTAATCATCAAATCATCACGTTGTTTCGCAATACTTCTATTCCCTCCATTGTTGATGAGTTTGGCAATCTTGATATTGCAAAAGAGGTCTGGGATTTACTTGTTACTCGGTATGCTGGACCGAGTGGTGCACGCAATTTTAAGCTCACGCACAAACTCTATCAGATTCATCAGGAACCAGGTGAGCGCATCACTGTATACCACAGTCGGATGAAATCTATTTGGGATCAATTAACTGCATCTGAACCAGTCATCTCTAATTCTGCTGACGCCAAATTGGTTTACGTTCACCGTGAACAAGGGCGACTGTTTCAGTTTCTGATGGGCCTCCGTGATGAGTTTGAATCCGCCAGAAGTCATATTCTACATCAGAATCCTTTACCAACAGTATCTCGAGCAATTCATGAGTTAGTTGATGATGAGACACGTCTTCAGACCGAACCCATCTCTCAGACTATGGTTCTTGCTACTCCAGCCTCTGTTCCACAGACTGTTACTCCTGTTTTGCCTTCTGCAGGTTCTTCTACTTATGCTTCAAGAGGCAAGGGGAATAATTCCAGACGGCATAACAACAAGAAGTCTCTTATTATTTGCAGTTTCTGTAAGAACAAAGGTCATTCTGTTGAAGCTTGTTACACTCGTCAGCGTATTCTTCAGAACACTGCTGCCTTGACTCAGTCTGAATTATCTGCTGTCGATTCTCATTCCGCGTCTGGATCTACTTCATCACTATCTATGGGAGATTTACAGGATATGGTTAATCAGGTTCATCTTCCATCTTCCAGTGCATCCAACACTGCTCTTTCTACGACATCAGGTAATTCTCCTACATGGCTACTTGATTCTGCTTGCTGCAATCATATGACTTCTTCTACTGATGTTGTATCTACACATACTACCACTTCTCTTCCTACCATATACACTGCCAATGGTTCTCCTATGCATGTTTCTCACCTTGGTACTATCTCTACACCAGCTTTATCTGTCTCCAATGTTTATCAGATTACCCAACTTACGCATAATCTTTTATCTGTTGGGCAACTTACTGAACTTGATTTTTCTTTAACCTTTTCTTCTACTGGTGTTGTTGTGCAGGATTCTCAGACGGGGCAGATCGTTGGGACCGCCCGTAAGGTCGGAAGGCTGTTTGAGCTCGTCTCTCTTAATCTCCCTTCTTCTCGCCTCTCTGCTTCTGCCGTTCCTGGAACGAGCACTTCTTCTCATGCTTTATGGCATTCTCGCCTTGGTCATGCATCTGTTTCTAGGGTTAAACAACTAGTTTCTAGGGGTTTGTTGGGTTCTGTTTCAAATAAGAGTTTTGATTGTATGCCTTGTCAATTTGGCTAACAAACTGCTTTACCTTTTAATAACAGTGTTTCTCATGCTATTTCTCCTTTTGATCTTATTCATTCTGATGTATGGGGTCCTTCTCCCATTACTACACAGGGAGGGTCACGTTATTTTGTTATTTTTGTGGATGATTTTTCTCGATATACTTGGATTTATCTTTTCAAAAATCGTTCTGAACTTTATCAAATATATCGTGACTTTACTAAAATGATTGAAACACAGTTTTCTAAACTCATCAAAGTTTTTCGATCTGATAATGCCCAATAATATAAAGCAAATGAATTTCTTGATATTCTACATCAATTTGGTACTCTTCCCCATTCTTCTTGTGTTGGCACATCTCAGCAAAATGGCAGAGCTGAGCGCAAACTTCGACATATTCTCGATGTTGTTCGTGCTACCACTATTGCTGCTTCTACTCCTTCTCACTTTTGAGGGGAAGCTGCTCTCACTGTCGTTTACACCATCAATCGGTGTCCTTCTCTTATTGTTCAGAATCAAACTCCTCATGATCTGCTGTTTGGTTCTTCTTCATCCTATGACTTACTCAGAGTCTTTGGATGTGTCTGTTTTGTTCTTCTTCAAGATCATGAACGAAACAAACTTCAGTCTCGTTCTCGATTATGTTGTTTTTTTGGGTATGGAATTGGTCAAAAAGGTTATAGGTGTTATGATCCAATCAGTAAACGTCTTCGTGTTTCTCGACATGTGATCTTTTGGGAACACAAAATGTTTCACAAACTGCCTCATGTCACTGTTTCCTCTGTTTCCTCTGTTGATCCAATTCCTGATCTCTTTCCTACTTTTCCTGAGGAGTCTTCCCCTTCTATTCATGATATACCTTCTACTGTGTCTGATGAGCCTCCAGCACCGATCTTCGACGAGCCCACTGATACTGTTCCAGCTGTGGATCCTGCTGGTCCTTCTGACCCTCATGCACCTCGCCGCTCTCATCGGGTAACTACACTTCCTTCTCATCTTCGTGACTTTCATTGCTTTTCTGCTCTTGCCTCTCTCCAGGAGCCTCAGACTTTTTGTGAGGCTTCCTCTAACCCTTTATGGCAGCAAGCTATGAAAGAAGAGTTGGATGCATTACATAAGACAGGAACATGGGATTTGGTTGATCTTCCTTCCGGTAAATCTGCTATTGGTTGTAAATGGGTTTATAAGATCAAGACTCGGTCAGATGGTACTATTGATCGCTACAAGGCTCGTCTTGTTGCCAGGGGTTTTACTCAGGAGTATGGGATTGATTATGAGGAGACTTTTGCTCCAGTGGCTCGACTTTCTTCTGTTAGGACTCTTATTGCCATTTCTGCAGCTCGCAAATGGCCACTCTTTCAGATGGATGTCAAAAATGTTTTTCTTGATGGTGAACTCTCAGAGGAAGTCTATATGAAGCTTCCTCCTGGTTTTTCTCACCCTCCGGGGTTCCCTCACAAAGTCTGTCGACTACGGCGGGCACTTTATGGTCTTAAACAAGCTCCTCGAGCCTGGTTTGCCAAATTCAGTTCTACTATCTCTCAGCAGGGTTTTTCCCCCAGTTCTTTTGATACAGCTCTTTTTCTGAGACGGTCTGATCATGGCATCACTATTTTACTCTTGTATGTCGATGATATGATTATTACAGGTGATGATATACAGGGTATTCAGGATCTAAAGGACTTTCTTAGTCGACAGTTCGAAATGAAAGATCTTGGTCCTCTTAATTACTTTCTTGGTCTAGAAATTTCTTCTTCTGCAGATGGTTATTATCTTACTCAGGCCAAGTATACTTCAGAACTGATTTCTCGAGCCAGTATCACTGATAGCAAGATAGTCGACACCCCTATTGAGTATAACTGTCGCCTCAATTCTCATGATGGCGAACTCCTATCTGATGCTACTCTCTACAGACAGCTAGTTGGGAGTCTAATTTATCTCACTGTTACTCATCCTGACATTTCTTATGCAGTTCATGTAGTCAGTCAGTTTATGGCTGCACCTCGATCTCCTCATTATACTGCTGTTATCAGGATTCTTCGATATCTGAAAGGCACCATTTTTTATGGTCTTCATTTTTCTTCCCATTCTTCATTAACTCTTCAGGCATACTCAGATGCAGATTGGGCAGGTGATCCTACTGATCGTCGATCTACTACAGGATATTGCTTTCTTCTTGGTGATTCTCTTATCTCTTGGAGAAGCAAGAAACAAACAGTTGTTGCTCGTTCCAACACTGAAGCAGAATATAGAGCACTGGCAGCTGCCACAGCTGAACTTATTTGGTTACGTTGGTTATTACAGGATCTTGTCGTTGATTGTTCCACTGCAACTAAACTTCACTGTGATAATCGAAGTGCTATTCAAATTGCTCACAATGATGTCTTCCATGAACGTACTAAACACATTGAGATTGATTGTCACTTCATTCGTCATCATCTGCTTCAGGGTACACTCATACTTCAGTCGGTTTGCTCTCAGGATCAGTTAGCTGATATCTTCACTAAACCTCTTCCTCCAGGAACTTTTCGAGCTTTAGCTTCCAAACTCAAAATGGTTTCTCTTAAACCACCATGATTTTGAGGGGGGATGTTAGAATTGTATAGCTGTTGTGTAGCTGTTGTGTTAAGATTGTATATAGTCAACTAACATCTGTTAGTTGCCTTACGTAGTTTAGTTTCCTTACTGTATTAGTTTCCATATACAGCATTTGTATTGCCTATATAAGGCCACCCAATTGTACATGATACACTACATTGAATATACAAAGACTAAGGTCTTTCTTCAAGGATAAAGAATTAAAATCAATTAAAGTTCGCCCAGCCTCAACCAAAATCCCGATTTCATCCCCGACTAGAATTATGATGTATGGATTTCAATAAATGCCCGATGCTCAATTTTCAAAATATAAAAAGAATATAAATACTAAACACACCATTTCCTTTACCATCTTAACTGTATCACTTTATTCTGCACCGGACGTGAGATGATATATATATATATGAGTATATGCGTACTTTAACTAAAGCCAGCAAATAGCACAAGCTTAAAGCGCGCATATGCTCACTAGAACATTTATATATATATATATATATATATATAGATCACTTTATTTACCGTGTTTAGTGATATGCAAGTATATGTATAACAACACTGTATATTCTAAATTTTGTGATTGGAGGGGCAATTATTGAGAAGATATAACAACTTGATTGGTTAAATTGGGTAGATGTGACGTTAAGTCCATTGAGTGAACTGCCAATGGATGATTTAAAAATTCGTCACATTGTAGCATAAAGTATTTTTTTTTTTTTTTAGGAGTGGAGTCTTTTATTTGAAAGAAAGTGTCAATGATGCCACTTTCGATTTTTAAGAAAAAGACTCAACTTATATTGCAGGAATAGATAGATGCAGATGCTGATAGAAAGCTCTGATGACCTTCGTAGGGCCCGTTGTAAAAAAAAATATTAAAATGGATAGATGTGAGCTCAAGTCCACCAAGTCAACAACGAGAATTATTAAAATTTCATCACATCAGCATGAAGTCGATGTTAAATTTGGATGGAGAAGATGTGGCAGTGGATTACGAAATTGGTCAAAAGCAAAAGTAAAAAAGAAAAAAGGTGGGAAAATAATAATAAAAATAATTATTAAGAATATTGGGCCAGATAATTAAAATGAGTGGAACTTATCAAAATCCACGACAAGTTAATTATTATTGCATGAGCTTAGCATTAGGAAAACGAAATAATTTTAAAAAAATAAAATAACAAACTGGGTTATTGATTTGTTTAACTCTCACCATAGTCCATTACTAATATATACATATTAAAAAAAAAAATTACATATGTAATATTATGGATGAATTTTATTACTAATTTAAATTATAATAGCTCTATATGATCAAACATTTATGTGTGAATATATATAGGGAAAAGTTCTGCTTAAACACCAATGTGAGTTGAATATTTTGTGAAACCGACTGTTGGATTAGATACTCTTTTTTACACAGGTCATACGTGCCAAAAATCACATTGATCCAACGATCAGATTTTAAACTCACTATAAAAAACTGCTATATTTTTAATTATAATATTTTTCACAGTAATATTTTTCATAAACCAACTGTTAAATTACTGTGATTTTTGGTATATATAATATATGCAATAAAAGTATCTAATCTAACGGTCAGTTTCTTAAAATATTCTATCCACATTATATTTTGAAAACGAATAGTATGAATAATGGTAAAAAGAATGGTGAGGAGAACGTGACCCATATATATATGTATATATATATATATATATATATAGAGAGAGAGAGAGAGAGAAATGCTAAGGTCAAGTCAACTTGATGCAACTTGTATCAAGTTACCTCAATTTAACCATTTGCACAATATATTTTGAGAAACTGAACGTTGGATTTGATACATCTCCTATGTATGTTATGTCTGCCAAAAATCACAGTGATCCAACGGTCTATTTCATAAAAAACAAATGGTGAAAAAATGGTGAGATTTTGAAGTACAAAAAAGTCACGGATTCCATACTAACAATTTTCAAAAACTGACTGTTGGATCACTGTGATTTTTAGCAAACATGACATACATAAAAAATGTATCAAATTCAATAGTTGGTTTTTCAAAATATGTTATGCAAATGATTGTAATTAAGGTGATTTGATGCATCAAGTCGACTTGACCTTATTAGTATCTTGCATCAGGTACACTTGATATTAGAATCTCTCTCTCTCTCTCTCTCTCTCTCTCTCTCTCTATATATATATATATATTTATATATATATATATAGGACACGTTCCCTTGACACATATTTTTACTTCTAATTTGACACGCAGTTTGCAAAACCAAGCGTGAGATGAGTATTTTGAAAAACTGACCGTTGGATTAGATATTCTGCTTATATACATTATGTATGCCAAAAATCACATTCATCAAATGGTTGGTTTTTCAAAAAACTGTGACAGTTTCATATAGTTTTTTATAGTTTATTTTAAAATTATGATATTTTTTAAAAAGTTGCCACTGGATGAATGTGATTTTTTGTATATATGATGTATATAGGCAGAATATCTAATCCAACGGTCAGTTTCTCAAAATACTCATCCCATGCTAGTTTTTTTCAAACCGCGTGTCAAATTAGGAGTAAAAATATGTGTCAAGGGAACCTGCACATATATATATATATATATATATATATTAGGGTCAGGTTACCTTATATCTTATTTTACATCTATATGTACATCTTGTTTTCAAAACACCAATGAAGGTCGAATATTTTGAGAAATAGATCGTTGGATGAGATATATTTCTCATGTATGTAATTTATACCAAAAATCATAATAATCCAACGGCCAGATTTTAAGAAATCTCTCAATAAAGAACTGTGATGTTTCTAATTATAATAATTTTTAAGGGTAACATTTTTCAGAAACCAACCGTTGGATCATCATGATTTTTGGCATAAATGACATACACTAGAAATTAATTTTATCCAACTTTCGGGTTCTCAAAACATTCCACCCACTCTAGTATTTTGGAAACGAAGTGTACATATAGATGTAAAACAATATGTAAGGGAACCTGCCCACCCACCCCCCCCCCACACACACACATATATATACGAGTTGGATCTCCAGGGCGACGTCGCTCAAGAGCAACGAAGCAAATCCTAAGGGTTGCACATGTGGAGGGCTTGGATTGTAAAGTCAAATTAAACGTTGCAGGCGTTGTCGGTTAAGAAAGAAAAGCAAACCAAATTCGATTGGGAATTAAGTTGCTCGTATGGGGAGACACAAACCAACCTGAAACACTGAAAATTAAGTTGCTCATATGGGGAGACACAAACCAACCTGAAACACTGAAATGTCATTGTACTTTTCTCGCTCCCTCTCTCTCCCAAGCACTGAACTCATTAACGATAATTGGAAATCCAATTATCGATAATACTTATAATTATCGTTAATAAATCAAACTAAAAGCATTTAATATTTTATACATGAACAATCATCAAATATAATTGAAGGGAAATTGATGTGATAACACAGAACAAAGTTACAAGTGATTACATGGCAAAAATAAATTTAAGTTATTCCAAATACAATTAATAATCGAAAATCGATAATACATTTTGAATTTAATTTAATTTCTTGAGTTAAATTGACTAAATTAATATTTAATATTCATTTAATTAGTTTTCAAATTAAAATATTTAATAGTATTTAATTTTTTTTTTTTTACACAGCAATTATTATTTATAATATATTAACCAGTCTGGAACGAGCATATAAAAATTAGCCAAAAGCATTGTGTTTTTGTAATCTATCGATATGCAAAGCATTAGAAGCATTAGCCAAATTATCGATAATAGTCATTCAGTGCTTTGGATCATTTCATAAAAGATTGTATCATTCCAAGGTTGCCAAAGAGGATTCTGTTGTATCATGTCCTTTGCAAGATACTTTGCAAATCATTTAGTGCTTCAAGTATCATACTCTCTGAACTGGCTAAAGACAAAGCTGCCCGAGCAACCGAAGCTGAGACTTATTTACAATTATCGATAATAGTCAATTATCGATAATATTCAATTTGTAAGCACTTATTTAATATTCATTTAATTAGTTTTCAAATTAAAATATTTAATTTTATATTTTATTTTATTGGCTCACTAATGACTTTAATATTCAAATAAATAAAAAATAATACGGTGGATTAAATATGCAATTCAATAAATTGTATAAATTAGGTGAAGCATTGGACGCAAAGTGTAGGGATGGCAATTTTCCACATCCCCGCCCCGCCCCAACTTGCCCCACCCCTATAGGGGCGGGTTTTTTTTGAAGTTTGCGGGGTACGGGGATGGGTGAAACAAAATTTGCCCCGACGGGGTACGGGGTGGGGACGGGTTTACCGTGCCCTGCCCCGCTCCGTTTCCAACCCCGAGGGGATTCCCCATCCCCGATTTATATTCATCAAAATAATTAATACAAGTATGTAGAAAGATTCGAACCTAGAACCTCATGCTTATTATGAAAATGCCTTACCACTAAGCTATGTATAACCTTATGTTTTATGTTGTGATATATAATATTTAACCTTATTTCATATATTTTTATAAATCTGTATCTATATCTATACTACTTATAAAAGGCCCAATTTTGAAAAAAATTTCGATTGACTAAAATGCCCTCGAATTAAATGTTAATGACCCTTTTACCCTCTTGCAATATTAATTATATGAAGTTTATATTTAATTCATTTTTTAAGAGTCATATTGTCAATTAATTTCCTAATTCAACAAGGTATCAACAAAGTTTGTTATTTTTTTAGTGTTTTGAATATTAAAAAAAAATAAAAAAAAAATTATCGAATAAAGAGAGAACTAACAATAAATTTTTTGTCATACTCGCTAAAAATCATAGTGATCCAACAGTCAGTTGATCTTATTCATTATAACAAAAACTACTTATGTTGGTTTCATCTAAGCTGTGTATCATATGGTTCTTATTCATATTGTACAAATGTTAACATAGGGGTGCTATTTTGTAAAACCGACCGTTGGATAAGATGTTCCATATATACATATTGTGCATAGAAAAAATCACATAGATCCAACGGTTGGTTTTTGAGAAAACATTTAAACTGTTTAAACTTATGTCTCATATGGTTCTTATTCATATTGTACAAATGTTAACATGAGGGTACTATTTTGTGAAACCGACCGTTGGATAAGATGGTCCATATAACACATTGTGCATGCAAAAAATCACATAGATCCGACGATTGGTTTTTGAGAAAAGCATTTAAATTGTTTAAACTATGCAAATTTAATATCATAGTTTTTTCAAGAATGTAGCATTTAGAAAAAAATGATCGTTGGATCAACATAATTTTTTTCATGCATGTCTTACATAAGCGGAACATCTCATCCAACGGTCGTTTTTTAAAATGTCACAGGGAGAAATTGAACAGCTACATACTATATCATGTAATGCAAGATATTAATGCTTAAATGCATGTAAATTTATATGTACTATGTGTCCGTGTGTATATAGACTTTGTGTATATATATTTTCAAACTATATATATATATATATATATATATATATATATATATATATATATATGGGACAGGTTCCCCTTACACCCTATTTTGACACCTATGTTTACACCTCGTTTTCAAATACCATTGTAGATCGAATATTTTGTGAAACCGACCGTTAGATTAGATACTTATTATATGTTTGTCATGTATGAAAAATAATCGGAGAGATCCAACGGTTAGTATTTGAAAAATATCATTTTGAAGAACTATTATTTTTTTTATTAATTAAAAACATAACAATTTTTTACAGTGACATTTCTTAAATTCTAACCGTTGGATCACTATGATTTTTGGTATACATGATATACATAAGAAAGGTATTGAATCCAACGGTCAGTTTGTCAAAAAATTTATCATAGATAGTATTTTGAAAACGAGGTGTAAATATAGGTGTCAAAATAGGGTGTAAGGAGAACTTAACCCTATATATATATATATATATATATATATATGAGATAGGTTCCCCTTACACCCTATTTTGACACCTATGTTTACACATCGTTTTCAAATACCATTGTAGATCCAATAGTTTGAGAAACCGACCGTTAGATAGATACTTCTCTTATGTTTGTCATGTATGAAAAAAATCGGAGTGATCCAACGGTTAGTTTTTGAAAAATATCATTTTGAAGAACTATTATTTTTATTATTAATTAAAAACATAACAATTTTTTATAATGACATTTCTTAAAATCTAACCGTTGGATCACTATGATTTTTAGTATACATGATATGCATAAGAAATGTATTGAATCTAACGGTCGGTTTGTCAAAATATCAATCATAAATAGTGTTTTGAAAATGAGGTGTAAACATAGGTATCAAAATAGGGTGTAAGAGAACTTGACCCTCTCTCTCTCTATATATATATATATATATATGCTTTTTCAAACTCTACATATATAAACACAAACCGCTCTTTTTTTCTGCTCTTCCCACATTCCATAGCTGCTAGAAGGAGAGAGAGAGATAGCGCTACAGAGCCACCACCATCGTCCCCAAACCAAACCTAGCTCTTTCACGATGGATCCCGAGTCAACTCAACTCCAACAAGCCCAACTCGCCGCTATTCTCGGTCCCGATCCATCCCTTTTCGAAACCCTAATCTCTCATCTCATGTCCTCTTCTAATGAACAACGTTCCCATGCGGAATTCATCTTCAACTTGTGCAAACAAGCTGATCCTGGTTCGTTATCTCTCAAGCTCGCTCACATCCTTGAGTATTCTCCTCATGATGGGGCTCGTGCAATGTCTGCGATTCTTCTTCGGAAGCAGTTAACTCGGGACGACTCCTACCTTTGGCCCCGTCTATCGCCGGCAACTCAATTGAGCCTCAAATCGATCTTACTCGCCCGCGTTCAGCGCGAGGATGCGAAGACGATATCCAAGAAATTATGCGACTCTGTTTCGGAACTTGCATCGGGAATTTTGCCTGAAAACGGGTGGCCGGTGCGTATCGTCCGATTCCCCGAAGTTACAAGAATCAGCTTTTTTGATTTTTATGCAATTATCCCCAGGGGCGGAGCCAGGATTTTGTATTGGGGGGTGCCAACATTAAAAACAAAATTTTTCAAATTTCAAACTCGAGGAATATATTGAGCCTCAACAACGACAAAATGATTCTTTCTTAGTACATTTCAATCCAATTATCAATCAAAATGGAATTCAGCGTTCTTTTAAATTTTAAAAGTCATCTATGATTGATTCTATGTTAAATTTCATGGCAAAAATTTATCAAAAATTTAAAAGAAAATAATTAAATAAAAAACATAAACAAATAAACAACTTCTATGTAAAAGAAAATAAATTATGTATCTTTCTAATAATTCTATGATTTTTTATTATTTGTTTTGGATAACAGTAGAAGCCAAAGATATCCGATAAGTGATAATGTACATTGCCCCCAAAACTTCAAACTACGAATGCTATGAGAGCAACTTCAAAATACGGATGACACAAGGAGAGAAAAAAAGTAGCAGCTGGTTTTCATTGTTTCAAGCACAATAATAATAATAAAGTTTAAAAAAGAGAGTGATGGTCATTTAAATTTTAACATAAATGAAGCCAAAAGGTCAAAAAGAAGAAGTGGGAGAGAGTTTTTTTAGTGTTTTAAGTATATTAAAGTGGGAAGTGATGTGAAAAGTTAATTAATTTTAAACAAAAAAAAAATCCAACATGAAAGGTTCTGTGAAAACCACAGACATGGATTCGCAGCGGAAAAGGTAAAACAAAAACTTTTTCGTTTTATAAAAACAATCCATGTTCAC
>JAESVK010001014.1:1317151-1322151 GCA_017140935.1 Hamamelis virginiana
ATTCACTCGACCCAACTTTGAATTCATTTTGTTCCACTCCAAGAATTCAAACAAGGCAATTCGGTAAGAATGAAATAGTATCAGAATTCTCCATTGATACGACATGCTATTTTTTCCATTCATTCCCTTTCAGGATCAGTCGTGGTCTTACAAACTCTACCGATGGTATGGACGAATCCGTTGCTTCATCCAAATGTGTAAAAGATCCTAGCCGCACTTAAAAGCCGAGTACTCTACCGTTGAGTTAGCAACCCGAATAAAAGAAAAAAGAATTAGGATATGTAGATACAGTCGTAATCAAAATAAATAAAGAGACTGGATTGTACGACGCAATCAAAACATTGAACTAACAAGAAAAAAAATTTCTAATCGATTCTGAACTGAATATAAAAATGAACAGATCAGACCAAAATACAAGAAATTCTCAGATAGAAATATAGATAAATGTCAAACCATCCCTTCCATTGTTTTTCAATCAAAAAAGACTTCTTATATCACAGCGAATCCAACGAACCCCTCATTTGAATGATGTAAAGTAAAAAACCAAACCTATGGGACGGAGATAACTATTTATACACGATCAAATTATATTTGTTCGATACACTGTTGTCAATATAAATAGAAATGTTGAGAAAAGAATACAATAGAGAAAATAGAAAGAAATTCAATTTTAAATAAATAAAAAAAAAAAAAAAAAATAAGGACTTGTGTTGGATTGGCACTACATAGATAATCTACATAGATACAAAAAAAAGTGTAAACGGAGGAATAAAATAAATAAATAAAGAGGAAAGAATCTTGGGGTTATTCAATCAATATAAGTCGAATAAGCAAACTTGATCCCTTGCTTATTATTTGTTAGTAGAGTTTCAACGAAAAACACCCGATTGAGTAATGTCAGAATTTTATATTTCTAGATCCAATTTCTTCATCTATTCCCTTGATCTTTTTTCGATTCATCTTCTATCAACAAAATAGATTTTTGTCGTTATAGAACATGAGATTCTATGGGAGCAATAAAATAATAAATAAGTATGAATATAACAAGAGAAAGGAGAATAGTAGAGAAAAAGTTATACAAAGCTATAGACTATATATGAGTGATCCCCACACTCTTTTTTTTTTTTTTCAATTTCATTAATTGAATTTCGTTTGATTAAGGCGAAGTTCCGTAAAAACCTCCGCCTTCTTTAAAATATCATGAACAGTTCCTGTAGGTTGAGCGCCTTTTTCAAGGAAATATAGAATAGCAGGAACATTTGAATAAGTTTGATTCTTTATCGGATCATAAAAACCCACTTTCTGAAGATCTCTTCCTTCTCTTCGGGATCGAACATCAATTGCAACGATTCGATAGACGGCTCATTGGGATAGATGTAGATGAACAATACCCCCCCTAGAAACGTATAAGAGGTTTTCTCCTCGTACGGCTCGAGAAAAAATGATTCGAAGTTATGTCTAGGTATAGAATTCGAATGGCAAATAGATCCATAAAATCATCAAATCCATTAGACTATGATTTAAGTCTTTTTTTTTTTTTCTTCTTTCTCGAAAAAGCAAAAATCATTTGTACTCATAACTCAAGTTGGATAACTCCCAAATAGCTCAAAGAAAACCCTTAGGCATTTCATTTATTGAGTGGTCTCTAACCCCCTTTTTTTGTCTCGTTTAGAATCCATTTGGATTCTTCATTCTGATCTAGTTGTTGAGACAATTGAAAACGGTATTTCCTTGTTCCAGGATCCTTTATCTTTACTTTGAATCATTGGGTTTAGACATTACTTCGGTGATCCTTAATCGTTTCAAAATGGCAGCAACATACCTTTTTTTGTGATTTCTTTCTATCAAAGAATCATAGAACAGTTGATTCACGCGTGCTACACTTTTGATCAAAAGAGTTTTACCAATTCCAACAAAATTTCCTTTTGGATTTGAAACTTGCTCGAATTGGATCCTTTCGATTTCTATATCGAAGATATACTTACGAAGTTATTCCAACTTATTGATTGGCACTAACCCTAGATCCTTGCCCCTGAGAAATGAATCAATCCTTTCTACTCGAGCTCCATCATATCATGTACTATTTACATTACACCCCAAATGGGGGTTCTAGTGGAACAGAACAAAAGATGTCGAGCCAAGAGCACTTTCATTCCTATATAATCTAAAATGGTGGATGGAAGAATCCACAGCTGATCATGTCTTTCAAGTCGCACGTTGCTTTCTACCACATCGTTTCAAACGAAGTTTTACCATAACATTCCTCTAGTTTGGAACCGGTATGTAATTGATTCAATTATGGAATCATGAGTAGTCATTGGTTCAGTCGGTACATAGTAATCCATACTTTTTCCTTCTATCTGGATAGGTAGATATTTTTCTGAAGAAGTCTCAGCAAGAATTCAACTTAATCCCGTATGAATGCAACATTTTTTTTTATTATTTATAAATAACACAAATATAAATAACACGAATAAATAAGTTCTTTTTGAATCTGTATCTTTGAGTGACTCAATAGGATAGATTCACCAATCTCACACGTCTTCAAGTACCAAGGACTCATAAGAAATCATTAAAAATATTTAATTGAAAAAATTTCCTACTTCGACATCATTAGTTGAATAATGTTTTACAGTAAGTACCGCATTTGATTTTGATCATCATAAGAGAGATAAATCCATGTTTCTTTTCGAATTGAACCATCATCACTGATTTAAAGCATATAGATAGATCGAAAAGCAAATCCAATTTCTTTCTGTGGAGTGGATAAAAAAGACTTATATGTAAGGGAAGATTTAGGTCATTATTCTTTCATCTGATTGATAAAATCAGAATTAAAAGAATAGGGGATTTCTGTATCTATCAGAGAAACTGAACAATTGTCACTGGAAGTAATTAAATTATGGATATTCTATGTTAAATATTTGGATCACAAATCTTTTTCACAAAAATCGAAACACCGTTGTCACTGAAATAGAATGATAACAATACATACATACATATAAGCATTTCTTCATTTTATACGTATTTGACTTGCGGTTCAGTAATTTTTCTGTAATCTTTCCATAAAGTAAAGTGAATAGAGTGTCTAAATCACCCCCTGCCTCAATTGTTACATTGATTTCTAATTATTCTCATTAGAGCCAAAGACAAAATGCCTAAAAATGAGGTTCAAAGAAAATACATCTGTTACATATGGAATTGATTGTTAATGAGATTCGGATAGACATAGATATTAAAATTTATACCTTCCATTGCTGTTTAAGTCCTATCTACTCCCCGAATTCTATGGGGATGATGAATATGAATCATAAATCAAAAAAGGATCCTCTTTTATGGGATGCTAGACGAGCTAGTCTAGGTACAAAGACTAAGAGGTCCAGATTAAGTCGTTGTTCCTATTTTTTATTTTACCCTAACCCAGTCGTAAGAGACTTAATCCCGTTGATTGAATTCAATTAGTACCACGAAACCCCTCTTGTTTAAAATTCAAGAAATCCACAGAGAATTAATAATTGGTTACCTCATTTAAGTTTAAGGGATAGGGAATAAGAGATAGGGAATATAGAGGCTTTTCTTTTGTATTTCAATTTAGAATGCATCATTGAAAATTCAAATAGATATGGTACGTAAGGTTTTTTTAAGTAATTAACTTCAATATGAGGGGGATGGGCATACGATGAAAGGCCCGTCCTACTTTTTTTTTGAATTCAAACTCTTGTGATCTATGTTCCCATCTTACCTGGATCACAAATGGATTGAGTTACATCCGCGTGTCATTTGAACTCAATTCAGTTTGTGAAAAAGATATGATTCAGAGAAGAATCATTAAAAATTAGAAACAAGAATCACATTCCATCCAATATTACACTTTTAAACAGAAGTTGTTCAAAAAAGCAACCTTTATTCTGATAAAAAAAAGGGTATACTCTGGGACGGAAGGATTCGAACCTCCGAATAGCGGGACCAAAACCCGTTGCCTTACCACTTGGCCACGCCCCATTTCAATTTCTATTCTGCACTAATAAAGACTAATATTGGTATTGGTTGTTCGTCAATTCCAGTCCAAATATCTATGGAATAGATTAGATTGTTGATAGGATTTTGACACGTGTAGATATAGAATTAAACTGAATTTATTGATCATTACATATAATTTAATTAAGATATAAGATATTGTATTGTATGAAAGTATGATTTCTTCTATTCTCTTTTGAGAATTGAAGGATTTTTGATTGGGTGAGTTCAAAGAACGAGAAGGGTTTTTTGGTCTACTTTACTTTCTTCATTTTTCCCTTATATCAATAACTCAATCAAAATGCAATTATCTCCAAAAACAAAATCTTTGTTATGCTTAATATCTTTAGTTTGATCGGTATCTGTCTTAATTCTGCCCTTTATTCGAGTAGTTTTTTCTTCGCCAAATTACCCGAGGCCTACGCTTTTTTAAATCCAATTGTAGATGTTATGCCAGTCATACCTGTGCTCTTTTTTCTCTTAGCCTTTGTTTGGCAAGCTGCTGTAAGTTTTCGATGAGATCTTTAATACTGTCCTAGAAAAATTCATGATTTATTTGAGAAAAAAAATTCTAACAATTGATAAGATCAGATAAGTCTTACGATATGAACCCTCGATTCAAACATTGAAATTCTTGGATAGCAATCTGGATCATCCCATTTCCTCATTCTGACCCTTTTTCTTGTCCAGTGAAAGACCCTATTAGGTTCCCCCACAATATCTAATTGTGGGTATTAAAAAAATTTTTGGTAATGAAAGACTTTTATTACAAATGAATTTCTGAAAATTCTTTTCTATTTCTAGAAACCACTTTATTTCTTGGTGTCAAAATAGGATATGTGTTATAAAAATGGAGAATCTATTCTCTTTTTTTCCCCAAAAAAGATCTTGGAGATTGTGTAATGCTTACTCTCAAACTCTTTGTTTACACAGTAGTGATATTCTTTGTTTCTCTCTTCATCTTCGGATTCCTATCTAATGAT
>JAESVK010001014.1:1332151-1364726 GCA_017140935.1 Hamamelis virginiana
ATTTCTCGATAAAAAGAAATATGACCAACAGTGGTTCGAATGTATATAAAAAAAAATTCTTTTTTTACACTTCTTACTAGATAGGGCCCATAAATCTCATGATAACTACCCAAAGATTCATAATGAACTTCGATGTCAACGATTCTTCTTTGGAAGCAATTAACTCGGGATGATTCATATGTTTGGCTCCATCTATCGTCGACAACTCAATTGAGCTTCAAATCGATCTTGTTTGTGTTCAACGCAACGATGCAAAGATGGTACCAAAGAAATTATGCGACACTGTTTCTGAACTTGCATCAGGGATTTTGCCTGAAAATGGATGGCCGAAGTTGTTGCCGTTTATGTTTCAGTGCTTCTTGTCATGTTCGCCGAAGTTGCAAGATGTCACGGACTTAAAGTTTTCCAAGTGACTGTGCAGCCTTAGACATCTTCAAGCCTTGCTTGTTAGAGCCAAGTCAACCTTTAATCCAACGAATGAAATAATGTGTATATTACTTGGAAACAACTTTACAAACCTAACACTTAAAAAACTACTTGAGATCTCTTGGATGGCTATTAGGATG
Organism: Hamamelis virginiana; assembly: GCA_017140935.1. Classification (NCBI taxonomy): domain Eukaryota; kingdom Viridiplantae; phylum Streptophyta; class Magnoliopsida; order Saxifragales; family Hamamelidaceae; genus Hamamelis; species Hamamelis virginiana. The sequence continues at coordinate 1,332,718 of JAESVK010001014.1, forward strand.
TGTGGGGCAAATGAGTTCCCTTGCCTTTTTATAGGTACCAAAGAATCATCTAGAGTATTTATAGTATGTATAATATCTATAACATTCTATAAAATATAAGTATTAACAAGGTTCTAGAATATTCTAGCAACTACCCACAAGGTGTGTGTACAAAGGGACTTCCCTTTCCTTCCACGAAAGATTCTAGAGTACCCCTAGTTCTAACATTCTCTAGAATGGTCCACAAGCTCTAGTAAAGCTCTCAGGCTCCGTTTGGTAGGAAATATGAAAAAATGGAAGGAAGGAAAGTAGGAAAAATGGACTTTCATTCCTCAGAGAAATGCTTATTCCTTTATGTGTGTTTGGTATGGTGGATGGAAGAGTGAGCTCATTCCTTCTATGTGTTTGGTATGTAAGAAGAAGGGAAATGATTAAAGGCATGAAGTTACTATTTTACCCATAAATGAAAAAGTAAATGATAATGGTGGATTGCATTGAATTACAATTTTACCCTTATATATTATTGTAATAAAGTTGACATTATACTTCTAAGTGCTAATAACTACAAAAATAGTATGAATTCTAAAGATTAATAAAATAAATAAATAAACATTAAAGCAAATCAAACATTAAACTTTATTTCAAGGCTGCTAATGCATTTCAAAGAAGAAGAAAAAAAGCCTGCTAGAGCATGCAAGTAAGGGCAATAATGTCATCTAGAGCACACAAAATAATTAAAAAGGAAAAGCATTTGTGGGTTTACATAAAAGCTGTTTTGGAGAAGAAAGGGTGGGCAGTTGTGGGTTTACATAAAAATAAGAGGGTAATAAAGTCATTTCATAGAACCATGGTAGCTTTCCTTCCCTCATCCGCCCCAATTTTGGGTGGATTACAAATTACGGCGCATCCTCCCATTTTCCCCACATTTTTCCCTCCCTCCCCCTCTCTCGTACCAAACATGCCCTCTACCCCAATCCCTCTCATTTTCCCTGCCTTCCCTTCCATCATCCCATTCTTCCCCTATACCAAACAGGCCTTAAGTGTGTGGAAAATGACAGAATTCTCAAGAGAATTCTTGAGGTTGCTACATAGAGTCTGTTTTTTTTTTTTTTAGTGCAACTGTCTCAGCATATTTTATTTTTTTTAGTCCCAGATTGCAGAAGATTGCTCAAAGGTATCGAGAAGCTATTCATTTGGATTCCATTTTGTTTAATTTGCCTATAAAATAAATTTCCTCACATTTTGTTTCTGCTCGTCAGAGAGAACTACAAGGCTACATTTTTTTTTTCTTTTCATTTTCATTTTATAATTTACTAACCATTGTTTTGTTTTAGGGAAAAATACACTTTGCTCCCCTGTACTAAGAGCCAAAAACACTTTGCACCCCTATACTTCAAAAGTGAACAATCAACCCCCTATACTTTCAAAATTTGGCATAAGGCCTTACGGTGGCTAACGGCGTTTAATTATGCCGTGATTTTACAAATATACCCTAACCCCTCTCACTGACTGTCTTCCTTCCTCACGCTACCCAATCTTCTTTCTCCTCCTCAAATCCAAGCCCCTTTCTCCTCTCTCAACTTCATCGTCGCCAGTCATTGGAGAATAAGAGGCTCGCTGGAGAAGATGAAACTCTTTACAATGCTTAAAGCCCTTATGTTCATTCTTTATCTCTTCTTCTCATCTTTCCCTTCACCGCTAGTTGAATAAAGGTTAGTTCCCTTCACCGCTGATTAAGTGAGAGTGGGAAATGGCAGAACTCTTCCTATCTGGGTACTAGTAAGATGAAGTTCTCAACTTCCTCTTCCACTTACCATTGCCAACACCCTGGAGCCTATTGTCATACCCCCTCCACAATAAGCTCTTCTTGTAGACATTAAAATCTCAAAGGTTGTGTGGGAATTAGAAACTGATAACTCAAATTTCTCTTTGTGGTGATTGGTATTTTATTAGATGAAAATTCTTTTATTTTCTATCATTTAAAAGATTTTTGAAATATACATGTGTTGTCACTGAATGATGGATGAGATTTTAATTGGAAATAGGTCGAATCTTTTCATTTTTCTTGAATTTCTTCATTGACTTTAACCATACATTCAGAAAATATCACATTTTTGTTTGTTGAGAAGAATCTCTGGCCTAAGCTCGGTTTCTTCATAAAAGTGTTTAATCTTCTACTTTTGAACAAGATGATCTTCTGTTCACTAATAAAATTCAGTTGGGGCTGTAAATCTGTGTTGACAGACGGCTTTCTCCGACGATGAAGGGGGTATGGTTTGGTTTTTTTATTTAGGGTTAATTACATTTTACCCACCTGTGGTTTGCCTCTAATTCGATTTGCCTACCCGTGGTTTCATTTTTGACACTTTACCCACCTGTGATTCCCTTCGTTACTCCTCCGTTACCCACCTCCAGTGCCGACGTTACTCTAACACATAAACTCATAAAAACTTAACCTAAAATGGATCATCGCTCATGCATTTGGCCGTAGCCACTGAGTCTTTTAAATAACCCAGCATTATACAGCCACCCCTCAAAACAATCTCGCCGACCGACGACCCATCTCGTTTTACACTAGCTCCTGTCGCCGGATCCACAACGTCGATTTCAGTCATTCCGATGGTCCTCACCCCTTGTCTTGCTTTCAGTCTCGCCCTCTCCGTCGCCGGCAATTTATTCCACTGAGGCTTCCACGCACACAACGCCGCGAGTATGGTTTAAGAGTCGCACTCTAGAGGAAAGCCATGTGCAGTGATAGGGTGGCAGAAAAGCCTTTAACTTGAGGGGGGAGTAGAGCAACCTAAGAGAGAGGTGAGGGGAGAAGAGTGGCAATAGTAGGTCGGAAAGCCCAGGGACATGAATTCCAGTCCAAGTTGGTATTCTTCCCAATGGATATATATTTTTGAGATGGGTTCCAACTTCCAAGAGAGTCTAATCTTATGCCTTAAATGAAGCCTGTTGGGCTTTAAATTAGATGAGAGTTGGGTGTGAGCCAGCTGGGCAGGTAGTTGAGCTTGGCAGCCTAGAGCTAATGGCAATACTCGAGGTCCTACAGGATGCCACTTACCACCTCAGCCGATGTGCTAATTGGGTTTGCATGCCCGGAGACAATGGCATGGCTTTGGTACTTGTGAGGTGTAGGCCTACTAACCCACCTACAGCTTCAGTGGTTCAAGCAATGCAAGCTTTTGTAACACCCCTTTTGGTGGGTCAATCACCTGTGCAGCTGTCCTACGTTGAAGGTAACACATGTCCAGGATCACACCAACCCCCCTTGCTCTTGAATAGACCAAGGTGGCAAATGCTACCTGCAGCGACCTCAGGAGCGACCACCCACCTTGGCCAACCTCTACTCTAGCCACCAAGTGAAGACCCTCTAAACCATCCAAGCACTAGCAAGGTGTCAGACAGTCAGACCAGGAACCTCGCCACTAGGACCAAACTTGATTTGACCTCCCTAGGATTTTGAGTATGAATGAGTCATTGGTATCGGGAATGCAGAATTTTGGGTCTTCTCATCTTAAGCTAATAATTTCACCTGTTTGATGGTTTGAACATGCTAAATTTTTGTCACCCCTTGAGAAAAGCTTTCAGATATGAGTATTGTGTTTTCAAACAAAGACAGTTAACAACTAAGGTTGAATCTCTGCTTTCCTCCCTCAATGTTACGCTGGTTTTTGTTAGTTTTACATTTTCCTCTGGCTACATGTGCTCTGTGGCTACATTGCATGCATTTTAACTGGTTTATTTGACTGAGCATTAGAATTCATTTTTAGAAATGTTGATCAATTCTACAGTGTTTGGTGGGAAGAGAGAGAGCGCTTAGAGGATAAGAGAGCGTGAGAGGCAATCAACGAAGATGAACTTTGATTCGATGTGACGGAGGAGTACGGATATGGTACGTGCGTCAAGACGGAGGTTGATGGTGTTGAGTATCGCACCGGCCATGGGAACGGCGAAGTGGAGCTCGTACATGGCGGGGACGTTTGGGGCAACGACGGAGACCACGTGGCCTTTCTTGATCCCGAGAGATATGAGGGATGAAGCTGCTTGTAAGCATCGACGGTGGGTCTGTGACCACGTGTACGTGGTGGTGTTGTAAATGACAGAAAGGCAGTCGCCATACACAGTTGCAGCTCTTTCAAGGAAGCCTAATGGGGTGAGAGGCGATGAATTTGCAGGTCTTGGCTTCAGCTCTTCCATTAATCTTCGCTTCGCGTCTTCGCCTGATCTCTCTCTCTCTCTCGTCTTTGAAGGAGATTGGTGAATGATTTATAAGATAAGATTATGGTTATGGACTTTCTTTTTATTTTTTTTGGGAGTGTCGAGTGTTTGATCCGTTTTATGTTAAGTTTTTATTAGTTTATGTGTTAGAGTAACGTCGGCACTGGAGGTGGGTAACGGAGGAGTAACGGAGGGAATCACAGGTGGGTAAAGTGTCAAAAATGAAACCACAGGTAGGCAAATCGAATTAGAGGCAAACCACAGGTGGGTAAATGTAATTAACCCTTTTATTTATGGGAATGGGTAGCGAAATGGGTATTTGGGAGAAACCTAGTTTGCAGCCTGCGTGGTTTTTCTTTGCTCAGATTCGATCTCTGCCGTTTGTTACATCCAACGGCCACCATGAAATTTGTTGACTTCAAGCCAAATTAGCATTAGCTGATAGGATCAAGAACTGGATATATATACTACTTTAAAGTGTTGATAGAATAAGAAGATTAGAAGAGAAGAGAGAAGGTGGAGCTCGAAGAAGACGAGGAAGAATAATGAATAAGGGCAGGCCTCGAAACAGAGCCTTGAAAGCTGATTTCAAATATGGGTCCTTCATTATTATAAAGGAGATTTCTTGGATGAACTGCCTGGATTTGAGCTTATGTGGTTCTTTCTTAATATGCTGAGCTTATGTGAGTCAGCTGGTGAGAAACTACTAGTCTTCAGTCAGTATCTCCTTCCCCTGAAATTTTTGGAGAAACTACTGGTCTTCAGGCCTCGAAACAGAGCTTTGAATATGGGTAGGCGAATTTACGGGTCAGGGAAAGTAAAAAATAAAAATAAAAATGATAAAGGGTATTTTTGTCTTTTTAAAGTCGAATTTAAGTCACATGATGTCACGTGACATTATAACCGTTAAAAAACCAACGTCGAAGTAACGGAAGGGTGCAATTTGCCAATTTTTGAAAGTGCAGGGGATCGATTGTTCACTTTTGAAATACAGGGGTGCAAAATGTTTTTGGCTTTTAGTACAGGGGTGCAAAGTGTATTTTCCCCTTTGTTTTATAACATCAAAGGTTTTCTTGCTTACTCTGCTACCTGTTAAAGTGTGACACATTCACATTGATTTCTTGGCCTATTATGCATTATAATAATCAATATATAACAGATGTGCAGCTGCAATGGAAGGAACTCAACGTTGTATAATTCAAAATTTGCTATTCAATCATTATTTCTATAAGTTACAAGTCAAATGAGGAAATTAAATCTGACCTCTTTAAAGAAAGGAAATGGAAGCCTTTACCACCACACTGTACTTATTGTTATTATAATACAATCTATAAAATATAACCTTATTATATTTATGTACTTGTAAAAATTTCAAGTACATTTAAAATAATATATATTTTGTAATTAAGCGATCCAACGGTCGACCCAGTGATTAGACCAGTGAACTGGTGCTTTAGCTGAATCGATGTCTAATCCGATTCTGATAACTACGAATGGAAGAAACTCAACGTTCTACAATTCAAAATTTGCTATTCAATCATTATTTCTAGAAATTACAAATCAAATGAGGAAATTAAATCTAGTGGTCTTACTGCCGAACTTGTGCCATGTGGCCAAAAAAATTGGCCACCAAAATGACAAGGCTGTAGACTGTATTTACAGCTGAGTCAGATTTTATTTGCAACATGGCATGAGTTGATTCATGCTGATCACTAATCACGTGTCAATCTTATTTAGGACTATATTAGCATAGCTGTCACTGAATCACATGATGCGATGGCCTCGGATTAATGTCCAAATTAAGACATCTCATGTGGCTAGCACATAATTAATATAGCCCTATTGATTTCACTAAATAATACATAATGTTCAATTTTCAAAATCAAAACCTATCTTTAATCAATAATATTTTAATATACACGTACTATAACAACTATAATAATGCTCTTTAAAAAGATATTATGACCGGTGTAGTAGATCGATGTATTGTATTATATTTAACAACAATTCTATAGCACCAGATACTTTAATCTAAAATTAAAAATCATCCCGACGTGTCGTGATTTAAGTGGTGTATAAAAAAATAAAAAGCAGTTTGAAATGAAAAATCTCACCACTCAAAGCATGACACGTCAGAGTGATTTTTAATTTCGGATTAAAGTGTCTGGTGCTATAGTATTTTTCTATATTTAAAGTAATTAAGAAAATTATAAACACATCGTGTTATATAGACTTGACACATCATGTTAGTTGTTATATTAGCATGTTACATAGACGTTATATATTATATCAGAAATCATACTTACTTTTGCTCATTTGCCATCGAAGGGGATGGTAAAAAGAGCAATATGTAGTTATGTACGCTATTTATTCGAAATTTCGTGATTAATTAGAGTGGAAATACTTAAGAAAATCTAACAACTTGAATAATTAAAATGGATAGATGTGAGCTTAAGTCCACCAAGTCAACTACAAGAATTATTAAAATTTCGTGACATCAGCACGAAGTTGATGTTAAATTTGGATGGAGAAGATGTGGCAGTGGATTAAGAAATTGGTCAAAAGCAAAAGTAAAAAGAAAAGAAGTGGGAAAATAATAATAAAAATAAATATTAAGAATATTGGGCCAAATAATTAAAATGAGTGGAAATTATCAAAATCGTGATGCAAGTTAATTATTGCATGAGCTTGGCATTAGGAAAATGATATATTTAAAAAAAAAAAAAAAAAAAAAAAAAAACAAACAAACAAACTGGGTTATTGATTTGTTTAAGTGTCACCATAGTCTATTACTAATATATACATATTAAAAAAAATTACAAATGCAGTATTATGGATGAATTTTATTACTAATTTAAATTATAATCGCTCTATATGATCAAACATTTATGTGTGTATATATATAGGGACAAGTTCTGTTTACTATTGTTTTCAACATTAATTCTTTGAATATTTTCAAAACACCAATGTGGGTTGAATATTTTGAGAAACCGACTATTGGGTTAGGTACTCTTTTTTATATAGGCCATACATGACAAAAATCACATTGATCCAACGACAATAAGATTTTAAAAAATCTCACTGTAAAAAATTGCTATATTTTTAATTATAATAATTTTTCACAGTAATATTTTTCAAAAACCAATCGTTGGATTACTGTGATTTTTAGTATATATAATATATATAATAAAAGTATCTAATTCAACGGTCGGTTTCTCAAAATATTCTATCCACATCGGTGTTTTGAAAACGGATAATAGGAATAATGGTAAAAAGAATGGTGAGGAGAACGTGACCCATATATATATATATATATAGAGAGAGAGAGAGAAATGGTAAGGTCAAGTCAACTTGATGCAACTCGTATCAAGTTACCTCAATTACAACCATTTGCATAATATATTTTGATAAATCGAACATTGGATTTGATGCCTCTCTTATGTATGTTATGTCCACTAAAAATCACAGTGATCTAACGGTGAAAAAATGGTGATATTTTGAAGTACAAAAAAGTCACGGATTCCATACTGACAATTTTAAAAAACTGACTGTTGGATCACAGTGATTTTTTGTAGACATGACATACATAAAAAAGGTATCAAATTCAATAGTTGGTTTTTCAAAATATGTTATGTAGATGATTGTAATTGAGGTGATTTGATGTATCAGGTTGACTTGACCTTAGCATTCCTATATATATCTATATACACACACACACACACAAGCAGAGGTGCTATGGTTAGGTTCACATGATGTTTCTTGCATCAGGTGCCCTCTTGTAGCATCACTTGCGGTGCAAATTTTGGAAAACTGACCGTTTCATTAAATACTCCTATCATGTATGTCATGCCTGTCAAAAATCACAATGATCCAACGATTGGTTTCTGAGGTAACTAACTTTGAAAAAATGATAACATTTCAAATAACAAAAAAGTCATGATTTTTAAAAGTTACATTTTTCAAAAACTAATCATTAGATCACTATGATTTTTGGCAGACACGACGTACATGATTGGAGTATCTAATCCAACGATCAGATTTTCAAAATTTTAATTACAAATGGATATACATCTTGCATCAGGTGCACTTGATATTAGAAGCTTTCTTTTTATATATATATATATATAAACTTGGACTATTTTTGGGTGTGAAATTGAAACTTTTTTTATTTTTTCTTAAAGAATAGAGTCTTTTATTTGGAAGTGTAAATTATGAGATGTTATCATTAGTGTTAGATTTTTAAAAAGAACGAACTTATATAACAGTACTATAATATATAGTTACAATTTTGTATTCTAAATGAATTGTAATTATGGGACTATCTTTGGCCTTTGGATCATCATTCTCTATTATTTTTTGTTTCCCTCCAAAAAAGAAAAAAAAGATAATAATTGTGACGCCATAAAAATTAAAATACAGCTAATCATCCACTCGGTGTGCCCTACCCTACCCTAATTAGTCTTCAATTTAAATAATCCGAACAGCTCCTTAAAACCCCATATCATCTCCCAAACACGAACCGCTCTTTTTTTCTACTCTTCCCACATTCCATCGCTGCTAGAAGGAGATAGAGCGCTAGAGAGCCACCACTATCGTCCCCAAACCAAACCCTAGCTCTTCACGATGGATCCCGAGTCAACACAACTCCAACAAGCCCAACTCGCCGCTATTCTCGGTCCCGATCCATCCCCTTTCGAAACCCTAATCTCTCATCTCATGTCCTCTTCTAATGAACAGCGTTCCCAAGCGGAACTCATCTTCAATTTGTGCAAACAAACTGATCCTGATTCGTTATCTCTCAAGCTTGCTCACATCCTTCAGTATTCGCCTCATGCCGAGGCTCGTGCGATGTCTGCGATTCTTCTTCGGAAGCAGTTAACTCGGGACGACTCCTACCTTTGGCCCCGTCTATCGCCGGCAACTCAGTCGAGCCTCAAATCGATCTTACTCGCCTGCGTTCAGCGCGAGGATGCGAAGACGATATCCAAGAAATTATGCGACACTGTTTCGGAACTTGCATCGGGAATTTTGCCGGAGAACGGGTGGCCGGAACTGTTGCCCTTCATGTTTCAGTGCGTATCGTCCGATTCCCCGAAGTTACAAGAATCAGCTTTTTTGATTTTTGCGCAATTATCCCAGTATATCGGCGAAACCCTAATTCCCCATATAAAGCATCTGCACGGCTTGTTCTTACAGTGTTTGAGCTCGTCATCGAGTTCGGATGTCAAGATTGCAGCTTTGAGCGCGGCTATTAATTTCATACAGTGTTTGTCTAGTCCATCTGATCGCGACCGCTTCCAGGATTTGTTGCCGCCGATGATGCGGACGTTGACGGAGGCGTTGAATTGCGGGCAGGAGGCGACGGCACAGGAGGCGCTTGAGTTGTTGATAGAGTTGGCAGGGACGGAACCGAGGTTTTTGAGGCGGCAGCTGGTGGACGTGGTTGGGGCCATGTTGCAGATTGCGGAGGCAGAGTCTCTCGAAGAGGGCACACGGCATCTTGCGATTGAGTTTGTGATTACTCTGTCCGAAGCAAGGGAGCGAGCGCCGGGTATGATGAGGAAGTTGCCGCAGTTTATAAGCAGATTGTTTGCGATTTTGATGAAGATGCTTTTGGATATTGAGGATGATCCTGCTTGGCATAGCGCGGAGAGCGAGGATGAGGATGCGGGAGAGACGAGTAATTATAGTGTTGGTCAGGAGTGCTTGGATAGGCTTGCAATATCAATGGGAGGGAATACGATTGTTCCAGTTGCATCGGAGCAGTTGCCGGCGTATTTGGCTGCTCCAGAGTGGCAAAAGCACCACGCAGCATTAATTGCGCTTGCTCAGATTGCAGAGGGTTGCTCAAAGGTATTGAGAAGCCATTCATTTTGATTCCATTTTGTTTTGCTGATATTGTTTATTTAGTTAATAGTTAATAGAGTCTAAGTCCCTCCTATATTTGTTGGGTTGCTTGTGTTCTATGCGTTCACTTCATTATTGCTCTTACTCATCATGTATGTGTATGTGTTATGTGTGCATTTCTCTTCAATACATATATGTATATATAAATACTAAATTATTGTATAGTTGCTAAATTTAATTTGTTTTAGTTGACAGCTTAGCTTCATTGTTAAAAAATAAAATAAATTTCCTTACATTTTGTTTCTAGCAAGAACTACAAGGATACATTTTTTCCCTGGTTTTGTGATTTTCCATCTGAATGTTATTTGTTGCAGGTAATGATTAAAAATTTGGAGCAAGTGGTGACAATGGTCTTGAACTCATTCCAAGATCCCCACCCGCGTGTGCGTTGGGCAGCGATAAATGCAATTGGGCAGCTGTCAACGGATTTGGGCCCTGATTTGCAAGTTCAATACCATCAACGGGTCCTGCCTGCCCTAGCTGTTGCTATGGATGATTTTCAAAATCCACGAGTACAGGTTGGTAGTAGTTTTTACACACATATTGGGAGTTTGTGCATGTTGAGATTTGTTATAAATTTTAACTTGCTCTTTTTTACTTTGATATGAAGATTATGTTTCTACTTTTGTAATAGTTCCATAATTTCTTGCAATACTCAATACCCTTCAGAAGTAAAAGTTGATTTATATATGCACGTACATATAAAATTTAGGTCCACTTAAGATACAAATGGGGAATTTACGTGATGTTAAACTTGTCTGTGGGGGATAGATTTATTTGGCCATGATGTGAGAGATACTGTTGAAGGTTCATGAATTGCAAATACATGGATTACCTATATACTTCTATGATGAGGTTTGTGATCAAAGAACTTGAATAGAATTCTGAAGCATACTTTTGGTATAAAATCGTTAAGGGTTATTTATCTATTTATTTTTATTCTATAATTTACTAACCACTGTTTTGTTTATAACATCATTGGTTTTCTTGCTTACCCTGCTGCCTATTAAATTGTAACACATTTGCATTGATTTCTTTGGTAGTGTACGCTCATTGTATTTATTTTCAATTTTTTGGGATCATTAAAACAGTTTTGCTTAGTGAGAGTAGTTAAGCATTCAATATTATGTGATATTGTGATTATGTCATTTTTACACGATAATATCCCTTCATTGTTTCTCTTGTCATTTGCCTTTCTACAGGCACATGCTGCTTCAGCAGTGCTTAACTTCAGTGAGAACTGCACTCCAGATATTTTAACGCCTTACTTAGATGGAATAGTGAGCAAGTTGCTGGTCCTTTTACAGGTATATCAACAGAAAAATCCACAGAATTTCCACTACACATGCACACAGATTGTACAATTCTTATGAACATGCATAAAACCCCCCCCCCCCCCCCCCAATCTTTTGGCCTCATAAAATTATATTATATAAATGTTCAGAATGGCAAGCAAATGGTGCAAGAGGGGGCCTTGACTGCTTTAGCATCAGTTGCTGATTCATCTCAGGTATTATCTTCTTCCCCTTTAAATCTGCTTCAGTTATTAATATTATGTTCTGTTATGAATGACTCAGTCTTACATTACGGGAATCCATAGGTGCACTTCCAAAAATACTATGATGCAGTTATGCCTTATCTTAAAGCTATCCTGGTGAACGCAACTGACAAGTCTAATCGAATGCTTCGTGCCAAAGCCATGGAGTGCATTAGTTTGGTTGGAATGGCTGTTGGAAAGGATAAGTTTAGGGATGATGCTAAACAGGTAAGCAGTTTTTAAGCCATTTATGGATAAACTATCCCAAATGGATGTGAGAAAAAAGCTATATGAGTTTTTGCATGTATGGATGTAGTATGTTGGCATTCGTTTGATTTTTTTCATTTGTGGAGAAGAAATCATTTGCTCATTGAATTATTTTTTTTCTTTTAGATTCTTTTTGAGTCCGAATCTTTTATCTAATCTCATTAAATCTTTGCAGCTATAATAATTGATGGGTCCTCCCAGTTTGGCTCTAGAATTAATTATTTAACCTTTGCAACCTTTTCGTGTTACACTGTGCTGCTAGTTTATTTTTGGGGTCGTATTTTCTGGTTGAGATTAGTATGATAAATTTCATGAATACTTGGCCCAACTTTTATTTTTCATTCGCTATTTCTTGCAAGGTTATGGAAGTGCTTATGTCATTGCAAGGATCTCAAATGGAGACAGATGATCCAACAACAAGCTACATGCTACAAGTATGTTCTTGGAGTTGGAAATGTGCTTACGATTATTTTATTATCTCCTTTTTTTTTTTTTTGCATATTATAATACGTAAATAAAATGTTGTAGGCATGGGCCAGGCTCTGCAAATGTCTGGGACAGGATTTCCTTCCTTACATGAGTGTTGTCATGCCCTCATTGCTTCAGTCTGCACAACTTAAACCTGATGTGACCATTACATCAGCAGATTCAGATAATGATATTGAAGAATCTGATGATGAAAGGTTTGCCTTTTTATTATTAAATGTTCATTTAATATCTGTAGGCAATGCAAAAATATTTCGCATGAATAAGAGAAGCTGAATATTAATTCCATACGAAGCTAATGTAAATCAGTTTCTTTATAATAATGTGTAGAGTCTGTGCTGCATTGCTACTGATTGCAGTGAAACAATTAACTGTTTACCTTAGAATTAGCATTTAAAACAATCAGGTGGGTGCAAATGGTATGGCGGGTTTGTTTAGATTCCCCCACCCCCTTCTTTTGGTACACTATATTTTGCCTTATTTAATGAGGACGTCACCTTGGTGATCCTTAAAAAGTCCTTTGTTTCCTTGCCTCCCAAAATGCACATGAGGTTGCAAATAGGCAAATTGAGATAATTTTTCATGATTGCACTTTTACACTCTGCACAGTAAGGTGCCAAGAATGAATTAGATTGTAATAGGATTTTGGATGCTTAGCTATAGTTGTTCAGACCATCTTCTTTCTTAAACTTTTCGTGTGGGAGTGAAAAAAAAGTCATGGAAATTAATTCACTTGTTGTATCATGGCCAACAATTGCAAGTATTAGTTCATCTTGTTTTGTTTCTTTTTTAACTAAAGTTGTATTAACCTTTAACCTTTCCTCTGTAATCTCTCATTATAGCTAATAGGATTGAGGTACGAAGAATGGTTGTTTAAATTGTATCATGGCCATCCATGTTAATTATTTCTTGACCTTAATTGTTGGGTAATAGATTCTATGAATTTTATCTTGGTTTGACATACTCTAAAACCATTTTGTTTGGGATACTCCATTGTGTGAAACAAAGACTTAAGAATACACCAATGCGAAACAAAGACCTAAGACAAAAAGAAGGTTGAAAATAATGTGGTTAGAGGTAGTGAGAAAGGACATGCGTATTAGGGATCTAACGGATGATATCGCCCTTGATGGAAACTTAATAGCAAAAAAAGATACGTATAGCCGACCCATGTAGTTAGGATTAAAGCCTTAGTTTAGTTTAGTATAATTGAGTTGAGTTACTATTTCAGCTTCCAATAACCAAGGAACTTAAATATAGGCTAGGTAACTTGTTAATATGCATTACCACCCTAAGATAACTTCTAATGTTGGTATTCTTTTTGTTACAATTGGAAACTCTATTCTCACTGTCTAATGTTCTCACAATAGTTATTGTTGTCCCATGTTTTTAAAGGGAGGGGCTTCACAAAGAGGCTGTTCTAATCTTCTTTTTAGTACATTGAATTCAAAAAATGTCCTCACTATAATTACCTCACTAGACTCACTCTTAAAAACTATTCAACACTAGAATCACCATCCTACCAACCTGACGACTTTTTATCATTGCAATTCCATGACTGCCACCGCAATACACACACACACACACACACACACACACACACAATATGCTTATGGCTTTCCTATAGCGACATTAATTCATCTTTCTTGAATCTCCTTACCTAAATTTTCAAAAAAACTTCATATCCTTTTTAAGTTAGTAAAATTCATATGAAGGTCTTTTTTTTTTATCACATCAACACTCCCTTCTGTTGCATGAAGAGGAACCTTGTCATTAAAACCCACATTGCAATCTTCGCTCAACATTTTTATTAAAATCTCTTCTTCCTCTTAATTCCCTGTCCATTGTCATAGCTATTCTTTTGGTTCTATTTCAAATCTTTTTGTGTTCTTCCCCCATCCCACTTTGCCATCAAGTTATTGAAATAATTTTCTTATTCTTTTGTGCCTATTTTATTTATAATATCATGTTTTTGGTATTTGGCTACCACTATTTTGGCAAGGGTAATACATTGGCTTCTGCCTAGAAGATAGTTGTGTTGCTCCGTATTAGGATCCTTGCTAAGAGTTGTACGTTTATTGCAGTATGGAAACCATTACTCTTGGGGATAAAAGAATAGGGATCAAGACTAGTGTGCTTGAGGAGAAAGCAACAGCTTGTAACATGCTATGTTGCTATGCGGATGAGTTGAAGGAGGGTTTCTATCCATGGATCGATCAGGTTAGTCATGACTCAGGATGTATCCTTTATGGATTTTTTCTGTGAAGATTTTTATCCAAAATGATACTAATCCATCCTTGGTTCATTTGTGTTGCAGGTTGCTCCAACTTTAGTTCCACTTCTCAAATTTTATTTCCATGAAGAAGTTAGGAAAGCAGCTGTCTCAGGTATCAAGTTCTCTCTCTCTCTCTCTCTCTCTCTCTCTCTCTGTGTTGCTTGCTCGATTGCTTTGAGTTTTGTTAAATTTCTTGATGTCAAACATCTACTTTATGTTCCCAGCCATGCCGGAGCTGCTGCGTTCAGCGAAATTGGCAGTAGAGAAAGGGCTAGCTCAAGGTCGCAATGAGTCCTATATTAAGCAACTGTCCGACTATATAGTACCAGCTTTGGTTGAAGCTCTACATAAGGTGGTGGCGGTTTGTTGTTATCAAATTTTTTTTTATCATACGATCCCCAGTTTTTATGATGATACAATATGCTTATTGTCTGGATGGTGAAGTAGTTGATAAAAAAATAGTGACATTCTTGAATTGCAATGGTTTGCAGGAACCTGATACTGAAATTTGCGCAAGTATGTTGGATTCTTTAAATGAATGCTTACAGGTATGTCATATTCAACAATGAGCTTAATATATTCTCCTGGAACCCATGCTCGATGGCCTTTGATTCAATGTGTTTTGTGTTTTTTGGAATATAAATTTTTTTAAACTTGCTGTTAATTGCTTTCTGTAGTTTTAATTAAACATTCTTTTAAAAGCTTTTAGCATTGTAGTTATATGCGTACACATGCATATATCAGTCAATATTCCTTTTTTTAAGATTGTATCACTCTGTCCTTGTTTCATTTCATTCTAAGTTCATGATCCTATCTTAAAAACTTTGTGCTTCTTCTTTTAGATCTCTGGACCACTTTTGGATGAAAGCCAGGTGAGATGCATTGTGGATGAGTTAAAACAGGTGATCACTGCCAGTTCTAGTAGGAAAAGGGAGAGAGCTGAGAGGGCCAAAGCTGAGGACTTCGATACTGAGGAGGGGGAGTTGCTCAAAGAGGAAAATGAGCAAGAGGAAGAAGTGTTTGACCAAGTTTGTCCTTCAAATACTTTCTATTGAGTATTTAATATATTGATAAATGTGTTGTTATTATTTTGTCTGTATGGCCTTGCTCACAAAAAATATCTGGATCCAGGTGGGTGATATCTTGGGAACTCTGATAAAAACATTTAAGGCCTCTTTCTTGCCATTTTTTGATGAGCTGTCATCATATCTAACTCCTATGTGGGTAAGTCCTGCCACAAATGTGCTACTATATTCCCTTTTTGTCCTTCTTCATAATTTAGGTTTGTTCTTTATCTGCTTTGCTTTTTACTCTTATGAGTTGGGTTAATACAATATTTGCAAGACTATCATATTCAGGCATTGTTTTGGCATAAAATTTGGCCAAAGAATAGCAATGCTCATGTTTACTTGTGAAATTGGTGTCCGTGATTCAATTAATTCCACTCAACAAAGCTTCATCCCAACTTCTTTGGGAATTGAATCTATATCCCTTGTATTAATAGTAATTTAAATAGTAATCAGCAAAAGTATATTCTTGGATTCAATGTAAATATTTCAAAGGGACATGGAACACATATTTGGAATCCATATTATATTGCTTTTATTGATTTTATCAATTTGAATTCCGTGAAAGAGCTTGGTTTGCAGTGATACCTCGCTTTTTTATTTATTTATTAATGTATATTTAAAATGCAGGGCAAGGACAAAACAGCTGAAGAGAGAAGGATTGCAATTTGTATTTTTGATGATGTCGCAGAGCAGTGTCGTGAAGCTGCTCTTAAGTAAGCATACTCCCTCAAAATGTCTGGTTTAAACTGCCAATTGCAGTTATGGTACATTCATTTAAATGAATTTTTCTTCATCTGGGTGGAAAGGTATTATGATACGTATCTCCCATTCCTATTGGAAGCTTGCAATGACGAGAATGCAGACGTTCGACAGGTCTGCACTGACTATACTATGGTAGTTTTTTTTCTCCTTGTCTGAGGTTGCTCTTGATCTTATTTGAGCATATGATTGTCATTTTCAGGCTGCTGTATATGGACTTGGTGTTTGTGCCGAGTTTGGAGGATCTGTATTTAAACCTCTTGTCGGAGGTATATTGCTTGCACATTTTCAGGGAGATTATTTCTTTACATAGTGTATTCAAATAACAGTTTATAGTGGTGTCTTTCAGAGGCCCTCTCTAGGCTAAATGTGGTGATACGGCATCCTAATGCACTGCAATCTGATAATGTAATGGCGTATGATAATGCCGTTTCTGCACTAGGAAAAATATGCCAGTTTCATCGGGACAGTATTGATTCAGCTCAGGTATGTCCTTTTTCGTTCTTTATTTATTTTTTTCAGTAATTCCTGTAAAAGTTGTTACTCTTTTGTATTCTACTGTGGAGTTCCCCTTTACCAAAAAATAATGCATGTTCGTCCCACCTTTGTGGGATTGGGTGGGAGGGAGTGTGTGTGTGTGTGTGTGTTCTCCTAATTAGGTTCCCCAGCACCTCTAAAAGTTGTGCGCACTTTTGGAGTCTGCTATGGAGTTCCCCTTCAACAAAAAAAGAAATGGCTTTTAAGTAATTAACTTATCTCGTTCGTAAAGGATGCTGTCTGCAAAACAGAACTCAGCCCCTCCAGAAGATGGTGAAAGATACATCTAAGAGCACATTGTAATTATGAGGGAGTCCATCTGTACAACAATTCCTATATATATATATATATATATATATAATAACCTGCAAATTTTTTTCTTTTTTCTAGTTGGACGACCAATGTGTATGATGAAGTCCTATATGGTCGTCTTCCACTATATTTTAGGGGAATATATTTCCTCAATAATGCATTTGTAGTTCCAAATACTCCAAATGATTGTTAAAAAATTCTTTTTTTTAATAGAATTCAGCCTTTCATAGTTTCATCCATGCTTTTATCCCTCAACTCTGGAACAATTCAATTGGTTGTTCAGCTGAATGGTATTCTCTATGCTTAGTGACTGTGTGAAATGATGGGATACATTTAGTAGCAAATTCGTAGCGCAGTTGGTTAACATGTGCCTCAACTTCATAAATGCCTCAATTGATTCTTAACTTTTTCTTTTAAATTCCTTTACCTCTATGCTCTTTATAAAACCTATCATCTTGAATACTTAATAAAGTTATTAGCAAATCCTTTTTTGCATGATAAATCGTATGGTCAATTCATGATATTTATGGACCATGATTAGCTTTCTACATTTTGTTGCAGTTTTGAATTTGACTCAAAAAACTATGTTGTCAAGATACAATTATTACTCTCTTATAATTAAATTTATTAAATGAAACAAATGCATTGGATAAGGAAACCTGAGTTTAATCAGTAATTTGGTCTCTTATTTGGTGTTTGGGCAATTTGGCTTACTACTTCCATGGTCAGAATTATCTATAATTTCTTTAAGAAGCACCTCTTTGCATTGATTCTATGGCTTATTGTGTTATTACTTATTTTAGAGATCGATTGGTAGCTCTTGTAGATGATAATTAATAACTAACTACAGGGAATTATGGTTTCTCATAACTTTGATAGGATTGCATCGCTTCTGCCGTTGTTGAGCCTGGAACCCGCTAAACCAAAATATGTATTGAGACACTGCTGCTCCCAAAAGGAATGCTTTACTGCTTTTTATGCTTTTCTTGTTCTTTATAAGAGGCATGAGAGCAACATACCTGTATGGCTGTACCTCTAAGCATGCACAAGTGCTGATGATGGGGGTGGTTGTCCAAACAGAACTTATTTTCCTTAAGGCTGCATTTGGTTGTCGAGAAATTCATGTAGGAAATAAGGGAATTAAGAGTAAAGTGAAGTAAAAGAATAGGAAGTTGCTTTTTAGCAATTGTTTGGTTTACAAGAAAGTTGCAAGAAAATAAGGCCTCGGCTTTTCTGTGATGCCATTTCTTGTAAAAAATGCAGGAAGGCTAATAATATCTTGCAAGAAACTGTTAGTGGTGAGGTCCACAACTTTGCTGCGATGCACACACAAAAAGTGAGGGAAAGTGATTTTATTATTTTTCCTGTCAATCAAAGCCTAATGGGTTCTAGTTTGCCTGTTGATTGTATTCACAGATATGATCTGTCATTCTCTTGTTTTGTATTACATTAATGTGTCTCTTTTATGTATATATCTTTTTAGAAACATCCTGTTCGTTGAGAATTCTAAATTGTTGAATTTTAAGTTACCCTTTTTTCAAAATTCTGTAGCTATTATTGCCCTTTCCTAAGATGATACTTCCTATGGTGTTTGGTAGGTTGTTCCTGCTTGGTTAAACTGCTTGCCAATAAAAGGCGATCTGATTGAGGCCAAAGTTGTTCATGACCAGCTTTGTTCAATGGTTGAAATGTAAGGACTTAAAATCATTTTTTTTCCCCCACTTTAACTTGCCCATTTCACCCCTCTCTCTCGGTCTCTCCATTTATGATTTAGACTGGCTTCGCCAACAATGTTAACCAAGGTGCATTTTGCCATCTGTCTACAGGTCAGATAGGGAGCTTCTGGGCCCCAACAATCAATATCTTCCTAAAATTGTTGCAGTTTTTGCTGAGGTTGGTTCTTTTTTCATGCATTGATTTTATCACCTTTTTTCATGCATTGATTTTAGCATCCTTGGACCTTGGTTGTTGCGGAGAAAGTGTCTTTAAGATTGTTTTTTTAATTTTTTTTATATTTTTATTTTTAAAGTATAATGTCTTGTTACTTGAACTATTTTATCTTTGAAAAATATATATTGTAAAAATCTGAAGTTAATCTTGCCCTTATATATTTGCTTTGTGGTCTTGAGGTCTTTTCAGGTCATTACCCCCTTCTCTCTCTCTCTCTCTCTCTATCTATATATATATATATATATATATATATATATATATATAGACACACACACACACACATATATGTATGTATGTATGATGTTGAGAAACCCTCCAATCTCAGACCTTTGAAACATTCAAAAAAAAAAAAATCATTAATAATTCTGCTTATTCTTGTAATCTGTTTTTCTTGAGTTGAGGTCTTTTCAACAACAGAGTGCGCGACACGTGTACATCTTAACAACATTGCAACATTTAAAATCAGTCGCTTTCATTTTTACATATTTTTTATTGAGGAATTTATTTTTGGTGTAGGTTCTATGTGCGGGAAAGGATTTAGCAACAGAGCAAACTACAAGCCGAATGATAAATCTGTTGAGGCAACTTCAGCAGACATTACCTCCATCCACATTGGCATCAACTTGGTCATCCTTGCAGCCGCAGCAGCAGCTTGCATTGCAATCCATTCTCTCATCGTAGTATCTTGACTGACAGAGGGCACATCTTGCATTTTGTGGAGAAACGGCCTTTGTCTAGTCAGTTTGTGTCTATTATATATTTGTTATCCATTCTTTTCCATAAGATATTTTCCATAATTCATTTTTGCATGATGTTTTACAGCAGCCTTGCATCAGTTGTTTGGTTGAGCATGAAAGTCATTGCGATTGATATGAGACACCCTTTTTTTTGTAGAATGTGTATATTACAAATGTTACTTATAGTCTTTCGGTCGTGTGTCCAATGAAAAACAAGAAAAAAGAGTGTAGGTCATTGCTGTCTTGTGAGGTTTTGGTCGTCGGTGGGTGAGGTTTGAGGGTTGTCAGTGAGGCAATTCTTGTCAGTTTTGATCCTATTTTGTTTTTCTGATTGTGATAATATTTTACCAATTCATGGAATGCGAATTTTCTGAATATTTATTTATTTTTGTCCATTTACTGTTTTGCAATTTTGATTCCCATGGGCAGTAACATAAATGAAACTATTTTTTTCCCCTCTAACCATCCTGTTGCTGATCAACTTTCTGTGTTGCATCCTAAGCTTTATTCGTGTGAATTCCAAATTGCCTCTAAACCATAATTAACAGTCCATAATGCTGTAATGCAGCTGGCAATTGATTGCCTTCATTTTGGTGTGTTATAGAAGCAGTTTTAATCAAAAGCCTAATCGCTCGAGTTGCAAATACAGTGGCAGTGAGTTTTGTATGACCATTTACAAGTTCTGTTGTAACCTAAAAGCAAGTTAGGAATGGTTGAACAGTGAAATTGCCTAAAAAAGGTGCTGCTGCCGGCTAAAGAATGGTGCTTAGTTTGTGGTTACTCTCTTTATTATGGCACACTTAGGAGACCTAACTAGTGGGAATAACTTCTTGGAAAGCAAAAATGTCCGATGGTCTGTTCGGCTTGTGGCATGGATTAACAATTTTAAAGAAAAGGTCTTGAGTTCTAGCATATGGAATCGATATCCATTTATAAGTGTTTAAGAGTGGGTAGTGCAACATTTCTATTGTTCGGGGATGCTAATATTAGGTGCACCTGATGCAAGTCAGCTAATCTCATTTAGAATCACTTTCAAATCATATTTTTACAGACTATTGGATTAGACACACCTATTATGCATGTCATTCTTGTTAAAAATCATAGTGATCCAACAGTTGGTTTGTGGAAAATGTCACCGTGAAAACTGTGAATGTTTTGAACTTCAAAATGTGACCGTGTACTTTTTAAAAAACAGACCGTTGAATCACTGTGATGTTTGACAAACGTAATATACATAAGAGGAGTATCTAATTCAATGATTAGTTTTTCAAAATATAATTTGCAAGTGGCTCTAAATAAGGTCACTTGATGCAATTTAAATCAAGTGCACTTAACCTTGGCATTGCTATTCCATTGTTTGGCTATGTAAAAAAAAAAAAAAAAATGCCGAAGTATTCTACCTCAAACATGGTATTTGTTATTGTTATGTGGAGTCTACTAGTATTGTGTTAGGAAGTGAGCTTGAGCTTGGGCTAGGGCTAGGAGGGCCCTCATTCCCCATGGAAACCGAAATATAATTTTGGATTATAAAATGCTACATCCCTAGAATGTGTTTCTAATGGCGTGGTCAATGATTTAATCTTTTTTCCTTTTTTCTTTTTATTCAAACTTTCTCCTTAATAATAAATTAAATGCTTAGATTCATAAGACATGTATAGCTCCTGTCTCTAGTGGAGTTGGGTATGAGCAGAGTATGTATCTCAACTTGAGCCTACCCTGTAAATCTTTTGTATTAACAGTTAGTTTCTATGTTTTTGTATTCATTCTTAATTTTTTGTTCCTAGGTGCAGTTGAGTAGGTAAATTTCTCCCAAACTATATATAAATCTAAAGCCTATATAAATACTTGTAAGTTTGGTTGGTGATGTGGGGGCAAGATTCCATCAAACACAGCATGCACAATTAGATTCCTTCTAACCCATTACAACCCCTAATTTCTCTTATAAAAATTCCTCTTTGTTTTTTAGTTCTTTTTCAAATATACATTTTCTATTGGGTGCCATGCCCTTTTCATTTTCTCGCGTGCATCCAAGTGGCAGCCCTTCGTGCCTTGCATGTTTCGCGTTGACCAAACAGAAGGTGAGGACAACAACTTAGGCCTAACAAGCCTACAACTTCTCTTCAAATGACCCTGATTTGGTCTAAAACCCAACATTGATATATCAGTCACTCTTCAAAAAGGAACAAATCCATCTTAACAACCAGACAACGACATAAAACGAGCAACCCACTACTCAATAAGACCCCCATAAAAACCCCTTTAAATTGGGACACTTTTCTCCATCTTCAAACTCAAATTCTCCTTAAAAAAACGAACTTTTCAATGGATTTCCAGTTCCAAAAACTGCGAAAATCCGGGATTTCAGCCAACAAACAAAGCAAGTTCAAGGAGAGAACTAGCAAGAATAGGAAAACCAAGTTTGTTGGAGTGAGACAGAGGCCTTCTGGGAAATGGGTAGCAGAGATCAAAGACACAACACAGAAGATAAGAATGTGGCTTGGGACCTTTGAGACGGCCGAAGAAGCTGCTCGAGCTTATGATGAAGCTGCTTGTCTTCTTCGTGGTTCGAATACTCGAACCAACTTTGTTGATCATGTTTCCACAAATTCTGCTATCTCTTTGAAAATCAGAAACCTCCTCAATCACAAAAAAGGTTTAAAACAAGTCCCTCTTCCTCCTCATGTTACACCCATCATTGAAACTAGTACTAAAATTAGTTGTAGCAGTAGTATTAGTAGTATGAGTTATATTAGTAATGATGGTAGTTCTCATTTTAATGGCATGAAACAAGAAACCAAGATGTTTGATGACGCATATAGACCAGATTTGAGCAACTGCATTGGAGAATTCAATTTGGGTTCTTCTCAGTTTGATCACTTGTGGGCATTTCCAACGGGGTTTGATAGTCTCCCATTGAGTGAAGATGGGGGGTTTGAGGCCCCAAAAGATGTTGGTTTGATGACTGCTGCAGAGACAAGTGAGGTAGAGATTACAGAATTTGAACGCATCAAGGTAGAAAGACAGATATCAGCTTCGCTGTATGCAATGAATGGAGTGAATGAGTACTTGGAGAATGTTTGTGATTCTAGCAATGGTCTCTGGGATATTCACAGGCTTTCTCAGTTGTTCTGCCCAAGTTAATTGCTACTTGATTCTCTCTCTCTCTTTCTCTCTCTCAATTTTATGGAATTTGAATGCATGAACCATCTACAAAGATGGATTTTGGCAATTGTATTCGATATATGGTGTTTCAGTACCTGAAGAACATTTATTATCTAGTCTAGTGATCCTTTTATGGAATTTTAAATGCTTGAAGATAGCAAAACAGATAGTGGCAACTCTCTCTCTCTCTCTCTCTCTCTCTCATCCCTAGAACCTTTTTTTGTTGTGGTGTTAATTATGAATTGGATGGTTTCTCTACAATTTGTGGTGTTTATTTTGGGAAAATTCCCCCCCATCAGCCCCAAGAAAACATCCTATTCTTGGTGGGATGTTTTTAAACAGCTTGGTATCAGCAACTGCCAAAAGCAACTCACAAAATTGTCCACATAACACACTACAGATCTACCAAAGAAGAGGAAGATCTTGTTGAAGGTTTTCACTGACCAATACACACACACACACTTCAATAAACGGGGTCATTGTACAGTGTTGGAATGTCAAAATGGGGGTCTTAAGAAGACAGGTGAGCTAGATATGATGGTCCCATATAGTAGTTGATTTGGTACAAATGCTGCTCTCAAGAGTTGAAACTGCACATTTATGCTTTTCACAGTTCAAGACTTTTACTATTAAATAATAAAATAGGCATTTGAAAAAGCGTGGATTAGGTCAGAATTTTCTTTAATGTCATCATATTGTCATTGTTACAACAATTACCACAATCACTAGTGCTAATAATTTTGTGAGCAATGTTATTTCACCAACTTTTTTCCACCCACCTTAGTTGACATTTGATGTGTGGTTCACATTAGTAAATGTTATATTTTTATTTTTTCAACACTATAAAAGTTACTGATTCACGTGAAATGGATGGAAAAATGTGAGTGAAATAGTATTTTCTTAACTTTGTTAATATGAATTATTGCCGACAGGCTGGCATCTCTCTCCTCTTGGAGGAGAGGCCATGGATTTTAACTCATTATTCGTAACTAGTGGTGTTTGTATTGTATATTAATTGTTTATTTTTGGTCTACCATGAGATTTAAACCTTGACTTTATTCCTCCCTTTCAAATACTAATGCCGGCACCATTAATGTTACAATAACCCTACCAAATAGGAGACCGACCATTGTTACGACTGCGTAGTTAATTAATCTCATGAAACATACCAATACGCATCTTTAATGACTGAGATAGATCAAATGATAGAAACTGATCATTCTACAGAAGTGAAAATCACATCTCACACAAGTGCCAATATTATGCATCTTTAATAACATGGCAACCAGATTAAAACCATTTTCTCTGGGCCAAAAGGACGGAAATAACAGGGCTCAAACAACGGGAAGCATAGGCATCATGCAATAACAGATGGCAGATAAACCTGAACTGTTCAATTAAGAGGGAAATAAAAACTTAAATTAACATGAATGGGTAGAAAAGAAATTTAGACAGCCATCCAATCACAAGAAATACGGGGATTTGATCAAATACAAGCATACAACAGATGGGTGAGGGGTCAATGAAAAGCACCTGAAAAGTAAAAAAGGGAACCAGGAAAGTCATAATAACAACTATGATATATTTATTTATCTAATAGAGAGAGATTATGCAAACGCAACTCATTCTGAAAAGGCACTTCTTTCATAACACAAAACACGTTTAATAAAAACAAGGAAGACACAATTTAACAGTTCCACAACATGATGAGAGACAGATATAGTACACAAAAGACATGCAACAATGGTAGGATCGAGGGAGAAGAGTGGTGGGCAAACACTCGCACTCTGAAGTGATCTTCAAAAGGGTGCCCTTGCAAAACTATCTCAATAATCTTCGCCCTCCTCTTCATCCTCCACACCTTCGGCACCAACTTCCTCGTAATCTTTCTCAAGAGCAGCCAGATCTTCACGGGCTTCCGAGAACTCTCCTTCCTCCATTCCTTCACCCACATACCAATGAACAAATGCCCTCTTGGAATACATGAGATCGAATTTGTGGTCAATGCGTGAGAACACCTCAGCCACTGCTGTGTTGTTGCTGATCATGCACACAGCTCGCTGCACCTTAGCAAGATCACCACCAGGTACCACAGTTGGAGGCTGATAATTGATGCCACATTTGAAGCCAGTCGGGCACCTAAGAAATCCAAAGACAAAAGTCCTTCAGATTGGCAGAATATGTTGTGAATAAAGCTAATGCTTGTTTAAAGAATTACAAAGTCCGGACCAAGAGTAGCAAAGCAAACCACAGAAACGTGTCTTTGCTTTAAAGATTTCTAGATGTGAACTACGATAGAAATCCATCAATGCATAAGAAACTGGGGATTAATTCCACCCCAAGCCTCACTTTCATAAATTTGTCAATCCAGAATCTTAGATAACTGTCACAGACCCACGGCACAAAACTTGAGGTCACCAAACTTAAACCACAAAAATTCACCTTGTCATATACTGGGTTCTTTTTGTACTTGAATTCAGAATCACACACATACATATAAGATTACACGAAAACATATAAAAGAAACACAGACACTTAAATGCATATATACTATATAGGTGCTCTCACACTAGGTAATTTTATGCTCTGGTAACCAAGCCTACACTATTGAAAACCATCAAAATCTTACCCATGTTGCAAGAGACATAACATGTCGCTTCACTAGTATGGCGTAAGACGGCTTATTAGAATGAAGAAACACAGCCATTCACAGGAATTTCACCAAGAAGTCGTATTCTTCTATGAAGGGAAAAAACCACACCTAAACACTATCAGAGAACTCACAGAAAAAGGCCTCCCTTCCCATTCAGGTATCCATCAAAGAGGAAAATCCAGGGTAATGTGCAGGGGCCAGAATCTTGTGAACTGTATGGAACTAATTCAATGATTATAACTTGAACTTTAAGATTTTTTTTTCTTTTTTTGTTAAATTGGCCTTTAAGATATTGTTCATGAACCATTCACCATCTTTTATATCATCCAAAGAAAATGATGTTATAGATGGTTTGAAATTTAGCCATACGAAAGTTTTAACCATTTTAGACATCATACCCATGAATGAAATAAATGGCTGGCATTTTCCATCCATGCTCACTCAATTTCCTCATCATCTGCCTTAATATAAGCATATTTACTTACCAGTCAACAAACTGAACAGTCCGTTTGGTTTTGATAGTGCCAACAGCAGCATTAACATCCTTGGGAACAACATCTCCCCGGTACATTAAGCAACACGCCATATATTTTCCATGCCTTGGATCACACTTGGCCATCATGCTTGAAGGCTCAAACACTGCATTCGTGATCTCAGGAACTGATAGCTGCTCATGGTATGCTTTCTCAGCCGAGATGACGGGTGCATACGAAGAGAGCATGAAATGGATACGGGGATATGGAACAAGGTTAGTCTGGAACTCAGTAATGTCCACATTAATGGCTCCATCAAACCTTAAGGAAGTAGTCAAGGATGATATGATTTGAGATATCAATCGGTTCAAATTGGTGTAAGTTGGCCTCTCAATATCTAGGGATCTCCTGCAGATATCATAGATAGCTTCATTGTCCAAAAGCACAGCCACATCTGTGTGTTCAAGAAGGGAATGAGTGGAAAGGACACTGTTATAAGGCTCCACAACTGCTGTTGAAACCTGAAAGAAGAATTTTAACTTTAACTAAGTTCCATATCACCAAGAATTAAAAAAACATTATTTATGCTCTTCTTTTTTTCTTTTCTTTTCCTTTTTCTGTTTGTACTTCTTGACATGCATTATTATTCATGGAATTATATTTGAATTCAACGACTTAAGTTGGTACAAGTTAAATAAAATTAAAAACATCTCTAACAAGTGGAAATTGTTATGATAAATACACTTAGTAACTACCATTATTTTACTAGTTTTATGTTTATAATTTTATATATAACATGACGATCATAAACTGTATATTGCTAACAATTGTTATAATGACCATCAATAAAACGATCTCATGTGACAATCCTGCACAAAAGAAAAGAACCAATGATTGAGGGATCACAACATTGATAACTAATTAACCATACATACCTGAGGAGAAGGATATATGGTGAACCCAAGCTTTGACTTCTTTCCATAATCTACAGACAAGCGTTCTAACAACAAGGAACCCAAACCAGAACCAGTGCCACCACCAACAGCATTAAACACCAAAAACCCTTGCAAACCAGTGCAGTTATCAGCTAATTTCCTCACTCGATCAAGGCATAGATCCACAATTTCCTTCCCCACTGCCAAACATATGCAGAATCATCGATAGATGAGAAATTGAACATGGTAAAAATGCAGACTAATAAATTCCAGAAGCGATGTAAGATACCAGTATAATGCCCTCTTGCAAAATTATTTGCAGCATCTTCCTTGCCAGAAATTAGTTGTTCAGGGTGGAAAAGCTGCCGGTAAGTCCCAGTCCTAACTTCATCAATGACGGTTGGTTCCAGATCAACAAATATAGCTCTAGGCACATGCTTGCCTGCACCAGTCTCGCTGAAGAAGGTATTAAAAGCATCATGTGCGACACCCACTGAAGTGTCACTGCAAAAACACGTAGTTTCATAAGACACCCACTAGAAATCGAATGTTAAAAAGTTCAAAATTGCACAAATATTCAAGTGAAAAGCAAAACCCAGATATAAAATATAATGCATGGTTCCTCTTTGTGAGGTAGGACATCTTGTCCTTTTTATTTTTTCTAATAAATTTTTTTGTTGCTTATTGAATATGTATATATACGTATATAATGTATGGTTCAGTTGAATGGAAACATACAAGATCACAGCCCGAATTCTTCTAAGTTATCTCTAAATCCGTTGTAACATGCAACAATTTCTTTAAAAAACATAAGGGACAACAACTTTAAACTAAGAAACTCAACTCACAATAATCAATGTAATCATTAATTCCTCCTAGGGAGGACTCTACTTTTAGCATCTGCATCACAGATTTTATTTTATTTTTTGTGAGGAATACACCACATATGTTAGTGCATGGAAATGTGAAATCAATAAAAACATCATTTGATGTTTGCTAAAGGTAGATCCTGAAAGTCACATTGGAAATAACCACAACCCCCCACCAAAAAAGAAAATACACTGCTGTCAATTTCTGCACTTCCTCTTCCCCTAAAAAAAAACCCTCTTTAATAATTCTGTAATTATACACAACAACGGACAATTTGAAATCCAATTTTCCAAAATGTAGGCAAGTGGTCTTGTAGTCTTACAAAACCTTGACGATGAGCAGCCTCCTATATTACCATCAACACATTTCTTTCCCTGACACAGTCTTGTACCGAAACAGGTTTAAAACGGAACTGTAGGCCATAAGACATGTGAATTAAAGGCTTTCGATCAACCCATTTCTAATGAAATCGATAATCAACGCTATAAATAAAACCCATTTCATATTAGAAACAAACAACACATGATATATAAATAGAAAAAAGAAACAAAAACCCACTTGCAGATCGATCAAAATTACCAGAAATCTCATTAAGTTCACTTAAATTTAATTAAAGACATCAAACAAATGACAAAACAATCCACCATAATATTTAAAAAGTAAGGTAACACATATCAAGTGAAATAACGGACCAACCAACTCCAAATTCACCGATCAATATTGATATAACTGTATCGATTATCAAAAAGATACGATGAAAGTAAGAAAGATCACAAAATATCAATACACATTTACATGCCAACATATATCAAGCAAAAAAATAAAGCCAACCAGGGCCAAATTTATAGATCAATTTTCTTGGAAATGCATTGACTGAACAGAAAAATATGATAAATACCATAAAGATTACAAAAACATGAACTCATACATAAATAAATACAAACATATATATACATACGAGAAACTTACCTGGGCATCATACCATCGGGATGAATTCCATGTTCGAGGCAGTAAAGCTCCCAGCATGAATTTCCCACCTGAATTCCTGCTTGTCCAATGTGTATGCTTATTATCTCCCTCATCTCTCTTTCTCGATCGAATCAACAAAACCTAATTCTTCTTCAGATCTCCTGTTTCCTGTTTCCCTCACTCTCACTCTCTCTCTCTCTCTCTAGACTTCTTTTTTTCTCTCTCTCTAGGTGTTCTACTGTTATTGGCCGAATGCAGACGAAGACGGAGAAGGCTCGGACCAGTTAAAAGCAAAGAGATATCTCCTTCAGCAACCGACGATATTCATATAGAATATGAAATATATATATTTATATTAAATGGGATTTGATATGTGTTTGGAGTCCGTAGTGGGACCCACCATTTGGCGCCAGCTTTTGGCGGGGCCGCGGTTTTTGGCGTTGTTGCTTTCTGGTGGTTTATTGAATGACCATACTACCCTTGTCTTGTCTTGTCTTTTGGATAGTCAAGGAAGGTTGTTGGGCCATAATCGTCATATATATAAATGTTGGGGGTAGTGTGGGGAATAAAAGATGACGAACCACTGTATTCACATGCATAGAACCCAATTGTATTTGCAATTAATGTGTGCATTACGGGTCATGTACTCATGGGTGCAATGTGAGTTGTTTCTTTTTTTATTTATTTATTTATTTATTTTAAATCTATTTTTTATAATATATGATATTTTAGGAATAAAGATTCTCTGTTTGGATTTGCTTGGTACTTGAATAATATGTTATGATCTGAATCATCTGTACATTACCTGATTAAAAAGTAGAGCATCCAGTTCATGACACATCACCCAAGTACATCCAAGTCCCAAGTAAAGGATTCAGACTCATATTTTAATTTTAATTTTGTTTTTTTTTTGGGACGGTTTTGGCTCAAATCAGCACCGAGAATGAATACTATTTATTCGATAATTAGAATGTCAAAATTTACCATATAACCTCTATTTTATGAAAATCCTCTTTCTTATAATCAGAATGTCAAAATTTATTATATGACCTCTGTTTTATAAAATGTAGTCTTTAATCCTCCAAACTACTTTGATGAATTTATTTTTTATTTTAATTGAACCATATATTTGAATATTTGATCTTATTAATCTTACTGTTTATTCTATATTAATAAATATTTGAGATAAATCCAACTAATGACCCATTCTAAAATAGTAAAAAGTTAAAATTAACTCATGCTTTCTACATCTATCTGTTAAGATTTTCGATAGTTTCTATCTACTTTCTACATCTATCTGTTAAGATTTCCGATAAATTCTACCTGCTTTGGATTGATATATGGGACTCTTGCTTTTTTTTATTATATATATGCACTATTACCGTTGCTATTTATATGAATGATATAAAATTCAATGAATATGTATTTTCGTTTCTTTCTCATTTTTTTAAGAGAGAGTGTGAAGTCTACTCCACTCTTACTCTCATGGTGGGACCCACAACCCTCTGGGTAGGTAGGTGGGTGGGATTCAAAAATGTAGATTTTTATTTTTTTTATTTTTTTTTTATGTTAAAAAATCTCATGAAAGTTCATTTATTGTGGCTACAAGAATGACTCATTTAAGTGCTGGAAGCTTAAATTTTGTACTTAATGTGAATAGGGCTGGCCCATTTTGCATCTTCATATGTTGGAGTGCACAACAAAATATACTAATGGTTCTTAAAATTACATTTGTGTTTAAGGTTGGTTTTACAAAATTCAAACCGTCGGATCGGTATGATTTTTTGCAGGCGTGGCATGCAGGGAATAAGCATCATATCCAACGGTCGGAATTTGGAACCGACCACCAGAGCATGGCCAAATGACTATGCAGTTCAGTTGCAGTCCGAACTGCAACTGAATGGGGCTATATATATATATATATATATATATATATATATATTAAGTGTAGTCATTTGGAAAGGCTAAAATGATTTAGGAAAAATAAGGTAACATTATAGTGGAGTCATAGAATAATAAAACAAGACAATGGTCAAAGCAGGTTCATTTGTTGGAAATATCATTAAAACACAGTGTTATTGTTCACTTTGGTGAAATCCTAGTCTAGGGGAAAATTCCAAAATACAATTTTTTTAAACTCCCTTTCTTTTCTGTCTTCTCACATAATATTCCAGATATCGAAACAAATCTCTCTCTCCCTCTCTCCCCCCAGTGATATCATGGCAGCTTGCCAACCTACAATGATTGGCAATTGAAGCTTTTCATCAAAGCCAATTTACAATACTTTGGTCATATCAGCATATTATCACAGTTGTATTGAAAAAAAGATAATTTGTCATCATTATAGAATATCACAAGTTCTGTACACGTATAACCCTTTTCTAATGTTTTTATTTATGGTTTATAAAATTTATTATAGGAATTTTATTTTAAGAAATTAACCGTTTGATTATATATCATACATACCAAAAATCACATTAATCAGACACCAGTAGTCATTCGATTTGAATCAAGTCATATTTCTAATTAATAAAAATTATCACAATACGTTTTTCACAATCACAAATCAACGAAGCGTCTCTTAATTTCCAATTCTCTTAATATTTCACAGACATAATGCGTATACGATGAACATTTAATTAAACGGCGAGTTTCTCAAAATACAATTTCCACATTGAGTTTTGTAAACTATAGATAAATATATTGATAAAAATAAGAGCCTCCCACAAGGATGCATTCATCAAGAAGCTGTACTTTATTATTTTCATTTTTTAAAATTTTTATGGCTGAATGTGTGCTAGCTAGGCTGTTACTTCATTTTCTTTTTTTTTCTCTTTTTTTTTTGGGTAGTGGGTTGTTGCTTCACCAAATTATGGGCATGCATGACAATACAAACAAAATAATCAT
>JAESVK010001014.1:1364736-1384987 GCA_017140935.1 Hamamelis virginiana
GTTAGATGCTTACTTTAGCTTAAAGTAAGGTGATCCTCATAAGAGAATTTCTGTATATGTATACATATATGTATACATATATGTATATATATATATAGACACACATAATGAGTCCCCTTCCTATAAAGGCTTCCTTATACGAGGCCTTGGCCTTTTGGCCAATGTAAAATGGGCATTTTGAAAAACTGATTGTTGGATTTAATATTCTTCCTATGTATGATAGACATGCCAAAAATTACAGTGATTGAACCGCTGGTTTCTTAAATACAAACTGTAAAAAATTAAATACTTATATAATGCTTAACAGTCTGTATTTCAGAAATCGGATGTCCGATTACTGTGATTTTTTGAATGCCTATCATACATACAAAGAATATTAAATCCAATGGTCGGTTTTTCAAAATACCCATTTCACATTGGCCAATTCCACGTATAAGCAAGTCCTCACAGGAACAGAACTCATCATATATATTTATCTATTTCTTTTAAAAATAAAAGATAAAAAGTATTAGCTTATCTAAAAAGGGGCTTTTAGTTTCTTTGCTTTGATGTATTTGTGTTGACTTGTGAAGTTGTGATCAAAGCCCCATTTGTGTGTAAGCCTGGGCATTGGTTTATCAGCTTTACTGCAACTTCAGAGTCCATTCAAATGATGACCCGAGCCTATGCCATGAATGGGCCTTGGATGGCTCACAATACTTTTCTAAATCAAACTTATAGTGCCTTGTTATTGCAACCCTTCCCAACTATTAGTCCACCCAAACCATTTGTAATTTTTTACCGTTTTATGAAAAAATACATTGTTTTTAAGAAAACTAGCTGCGCTGTCCACTAGAAAACATCATTTTGAACAACTTTGTAGAAAAACGTTTTTCCAAAATCTATCATTTAGGTAGACTTTTTGACCATTTATTATTTTTACAGAATATTTCATAAAAAATGCCAAAAAGTCTACTTAAATGATAGATTTTGGAAAAACTTTCTTCTACAAAGTTGTTCAAAATGATGTTTTCTAGTGGATTTCGCGGCTAGTTTTCTTAAAAACAATGTATTTTTTTCATAAAACGGTAAAAAATCACAAATGGTTGAGGTGGGTTAATAGTTGGGAGGGGTTGCAATAACAAGGCCCAACTTATATTGCAAGAGTAACCTGTGCGGCCCATCTGCCCAAATCATTCGGCCATCCCTAATGGGCATTGTATTGCAATCCCTCCCAACTATTAGCCCACCCCAACCATTTGTGATTTATTACCGTTTTATGAAAGAACACATTTTTTTTAAGAAAACTATCCGCACTATCCACTAGAAAACATCATTTTGAACAACTTTGTAGAAGAAAGGTTTTCCAAAATCTATCATTTAAGTAGACTTTTTGGCATTTTTCTATGAAATATTATGTAAAAATAATAAATGGTCAAAAAGTATACTTAAATGATAGACTTTGGAAAAACTTTCTTCTACAAGTTGTTCAAAATGATGTTTTCTAGTAGATAACACAGCTAGTTTTCTTAAAAATAATGTATTTTTTCATAAAATGGTAAAAAATCACAAATGATTGAGGTGGACTAATAGTTGGGAGGGGTTGCAATAACAAGGCCCTCCCTAATTAACCCATCCACTGCAATTGGGCCATTCCGTTGGTATATAGTCATAGAAAATGTATCGGCCCAGTTAACGGAGTCCAAACATTAATGACCCTTACCCACGAGTTCCTTTTAGATCTATTGGGCTTACTGTATTCATGGCCCAGTGTATTTTTGGTAGGGGTGGCAAATGAGTGGGTTTGGGTTGGATCTAAATGAGATGGCCACAAAATGTAAATGACCCATTTAACTAGTACCTTCTTGACCCATTTAGACCCATACCCATATGTCATGAGTCAACTTGACCCGATCAACCCATATATCATCTGTCAGATCACGGTGATTTTTAACATGCATGTCACACATATGATGAATATTCAATCCAACGGCCGATTTTTCAAAATACACATCCTACATTGGCTAAAAAGCCAAGTTCTCACATAATTTTTCAATTGTGTAAGGCCTTACCCTATTTTATACTCAACTGTCACTTTTTAACCCAAAATCTAATGTTTACATGTTAAATTTTTTTGTTAAATGCGCCAATTTTATTTTATTTTCAGTTTTTATGTTGGCTTGTATATGCGTTTAAAATAAATAAATAACTATATTTAATTTAAAAAAAAAAAAAAAACGGGTAGACCCATGATATATGGGTTGGTCAGGTCAGGTCGACCCATTATATATGGGCATTGATCAAGACTTGGTACTAGTTAAATAGGTATATGTCCCAAACCTAAGAACAAAAATCATATGATGTGTTTAATTAGTTGGGTACCTAATGAATACCCATGGGTTACCCATATCCAACCCAATTATAAATGAGTTTAATTGGGTGGCCCAATTATGACCCATTTATTATTCGTGCCAATTACTACGAAATGGGTTTGGACTAATTTTACCACCCCTAATTTTTTGGTCATGGGTTCTTTTTCCTTGATTATGCCATTGCTGTGAACTTTTCAAATGATCCAAACAGCAACCAGAAATTATAAATGTTGGTTCCTAAACTTTTAGAATATGATAAAAAGCATTTTTAAAAAGGAAAATAAAAAAAATTAAAGGGATTGACCCAAGTTTAATAAATCACCAATCCTAGAGGTCCACATCACACGATGAGTTGTTCGCTAGCAGGGATATTTCAGTAACTCAACAACCATTGAGCTTTGCCCTTACCCACTGTGACATGCTGTGCTGTCATTGGTTACTCACCAACCGATGATGAACTGAACCACGCCCGATTTGAGCCTACTAAACGACGGACGAGTTGAGCGGCGATTCCGAGATGGTTAGCCATCGTTAATTCATGAAAAATACAAGGACAATTTTGTCATTTAAGTATCGGGAGTCCGTTAGACAGATTAGCTAGGCTGAGGTCCTCGTTTAGCGTGCAACATAAATATACTGAAAATATGAATTTACAAAAGCAGCCCTTCTTATTTGATCTATTTACTATAAATGCCATCGGTCTCAGAAAATATCGCGCCTTTTATATTTTTGCAGGGTGTATTTTAAAAGTCCCGCGATCATGCCCAAAGTAAAAACTTGACGTTTAGGTAGATTATTTAAAATGACTGATTTACCCCAAGTTGATTACTTAAATCACAACAAATGTGCCTTAAGTCTAAGGCAAGCAAAGGTTTGAGGAAAGTCAATCTGTCAGTGTATTGTGTTGAACATTGAGGCTTCTTTAAGACTAAAAAATCAACAACCTTCCCTATCAAATTGTGACTGTCCACATCCAAACCTTCAATTTTTTTTTTTTTTTAAATAAATAAATAAACCTGATCAATACTAATTTTAATACATTAAATTTTGACTTTTCATTCAATCAAATCTTCAATCCTTCCATACCAAACACTCCTCATTTCTTCCCTTTATCCTACCCCTCCCTTCACTTTCCCTTCCTACCAAATCAATACTAATTTTAATGAGATTTCTTTCCTTTTGCAATGAGAAGTTCCCATTTCTAATCCCACATATTTTGAGCTTATGGATAAAAGAAAAGGTATTGGTAGGGGTATGGGTGTGCACGGGTAACTTGGGAGTAGGTTTAGGGTAAAACCACTGATCAATTTATTTTTGGTGGGTGACAAATTTTTCCAACCATCGCATAATCGTCGTTTTTAAAAATTAATGAGTATGTTAATTTTTTTGACAATTTTGAACCATTGAATTAAATGGGTTGGGCGAGTTGTAACTCGACCTATCATTTATAGCTTTATTGAGTTATGGTATAGTTGATTTAGCCTAAGTCACCAAACACTTAAATGGTCGTTTTATCATTCAAGTGGTCTAAATTATCATTTAAATGAACGAAATCTAACGGTCATTTAAGTATTTGTTGACTTAGGTTAAGTCTGCAAATGCTGACTTTATCATTTTACTAGCTTTATTTATTAAATGGAGCCAATCAAATAATAGAATTTCTTATTTATTATACCTATAATGCACTTTTCCCCCCTAAATTGATAAAATTAAGCATGCATAAAATATTGATATAGTGAAGTCCAAGCATTTTAAAAAATATAAAATGAAAAAGAAAACAAGACTTTTAAGTGTTTTAGGGATAGTGGATGGGATGAATTTTTTTTACATACATAAGTCTAGTGGGTTGGTTGGCGTCATTGGCGATTTTTAAAAGTGCAACCCGCGAACTGCTCCACGTAGATAATACATTCATAAAAATACTCAACCTGCTATGTCAGTCTTTTAAAACCACATTAGTTAATTCCTACACTTAATAACGAACTTGCAAAATGATGGATTTCTTTCACTTATGAATCCCAAACAATTCGATTAGGGGTCAATACACAAAGATTTAAGGCCATTTCTTCAATTTGTTCTCCATTTATAAGTTCATAGCCTTCGCAGTAGCTTCATCGATGTTACCTACCAAATAAAGGCAAGTTCAAGAAGACCATCCAACTCTGATTTGAAATTATTTGATACGAAAATATAAACAAAAGGAGTTACCGAAAAAAAAAAAAAAAAAAAAAAAAGAAGGTAGTGTTGCTTTCGTAAATTGCTAGAAGACTAGGGTTATACGGCTAACTAGAAAGGAAAAATAAATAAATAAATAAAGCAAGCACCAACTGGCCAATGGCCACTGTCCTTCACATTTGGAAAGTTTATTACACCGTATTACTTTATTATATTTGCCTCCTTCCTCTCGTTCTCTTCCACCACCAGCCCTCCCTCCCTCTCTCTCTCTCTCGCCCTACTTCTTCTTCTTCTTCTTCTTCTTTTCCTTCTCTCTCCCTCGTCTTGAACTCCTGTGCTTTCAATCCAAAGAATGGGAGATGAGAAGAAGCCCAAGTCCGCCGGCGTTTGGCCCATCGTGAAGCCCTTCGTTAACGGCGGAGCATCCGGAATGCTCGCTACCTGCGTCATTCAGCCCATAGACATGATCAAGGTATGCATATATACATCAATATATTTATATATCAGTTCTTCTGATAATTTTTGAACGACCCACGTTCTAAATCATTTATAGCCACTCAAAATCTTTTGATTTCTGAGCTCGAAGATGTGTGTTTCAGATCTTGGATCAGATGGGTCTTTTTCCTCCAAATTTATTTTATTTTATTTTATATTTGGTTTAGTGCAATAATATGGTTGAACAAGAGTTCTATTTCAATGGCTTCGGCGCATATATATATATATATAATTGTGTATATTTGGATGCAGGTGCGGATTCAGTTGGGTCAGGGTTCGGCTGGTTCGGTGACGAGGAATATGCTTCGAGATGAGGGCATTGGTGCCTTTTACAAGGTTTGATTCTACGAGGTTTATGTTTTGTTTCGTTTTGTTTGTTGATCTACTGCTAAATGGAATCTATATGTGAAATAAAGGTATTGGCAATAAGATCTGTGTTAAAATATGGATCTTTACTTGATCTGAGTTTGTGTAGAAGTTTTTACATTGATAGACATAAGAGTCCCTGTTGTGATTTGAGTTATATGAGCTATATCAGATTATCAGTGACATTCCTCTTCATTAGCTTGATTTGAGATATACGGTGGGCATTATGTTGCATTGTTAGCCAGCATTTACAAGTTGGTCTCTATGTAAAATAAGTGCATGTTTCCCATTTTTAAATGTGATTAGCAGAATCAGTAAGAGCATAATAGAGTACCCATCAAGACATATGTGGTCATTTTTGTTATCAAAGTTGAGCAAAGCAATTCGAACTTGACAATGCTTCACTGTGGTTGTTTCATTTCTAGCAGTGGCTGCCTAAAGGGAAAGGTCTCATGTAAAAATGTTTATTAGCAGAGCATGTGGAACCTACCATACAATACGTCTCAACTAATAGATCAATAAAATAAAAAATTGTCTTGATTCGATGATCTTGGCTTTTTGGGTGATGCGTGAGGCCTGCCATATAATCAGTCCCATCTAATAGATCAATTGTATAAAAAATTACCTTGATTTGAATCAAATCAATGGAGGTCCTACCTAATAGAATGGAGTGGATCAGTGGAAAGTCAATGATCAATGATTTGATGACCATTGGATCTTAATCAAATCCTTGGAGGTCCTACCTAATATAAATGTGAAGTGGGTGCAACAGAAAATGTTTGAAAGGTAATCATTTAATGACCTTAGCCATTTAATCTTGATAAAATCTATGGAGGTCTTACCTAATAGAAATGCAGAGTGGGTGAAACGGAATATGTTTGAAAGTTGAGTAGTGATAGAAAAAGTATTTAAAAAGTTAAAGGGATAGGAAAACAAAAAGAATTGAGAGGCTTTGACATGCACCTAGTCACTGGAGTGCTATGGTAACGGGGAGTCCCCTGGTTATATATAGATAGATTTCTGCAATGGCATTATCCAAGGTCAGGATCGTTTGTGATCCCTGGCTAATAGTTTACAGTCATATTCTTATTTTGATGCATCTTGCAATTCAATTGTCGTATGTATTAGTATTACTTTTTCTTAATTTCATTAATTTGCACAGGGCCTCTCTGCTGGATTGCTCAGACAAGCTACATATACCACTGCTCGACTTGGATCATTCAAGTGAGTGTTTTCCAATGCTAAGTATTTACATAAAATAAAGTTGTAATTGTGTAGCCCATTATCTTCTTTGACGTAGAACTTTTTTTGTACTCATTCTGTATAAGATGTGCTATATATTTGTTCCTTACATAGTGTTAAATTTGTTTCTTAAATGTATAGGGGAGAATTCATTTTTTCTTGTTACTCTAGATCATTCCATGTGATTTTATTATGTGAAATTATACATGGGTACATACCTTCTAGGTTCTAATTTTATTAATTGATTATGTGGTTCTATTTTGAGTCACATTACATTACATTTTTTTTCGTATTCTTTCCTTTTCATTTCTTTCGGTGTCATTTTTGTTGATGTTGTTGTTTTGAAAGTATAAACTTCATTTAAATCCTAAAACATTAGATCGGGATTATCTGTTTCCCTCAAGAGGTAAGAAGAAAACTATTGATAGTGCCCTATTTGTGTCATTGAATACTTCATCTAAATCTCAGAACATCCAGTTTCCTCCAAAGAAACTTTAAACATGCCATTTTCTCCTTCTTCTTCTTCTTTTTAGTATGTATATATATATATATATATATATATATATATATTCATTAACATGTTGTAGAGTTCTTTGGTGAGTTTTCCATCTTAGATCACTTGGGGCTGGGATGTTCGAGAGACATAATGTTTTAAGCATTGTTAGGCTATCATAAGAAAATTTTCCAATCACTTCATATTTGTGGCCAAGGCTTAGCGAGTGCTATATGATTTTAGTGCTACATGCTAAGCTCTCATTTTTAATAAGTGATCATCTCTAAACCAGGGTTGCCATAAAAGCTAGTACATAACAATTTGCGATCTGGACTCTGAAAATGTTACCTTACCTTTCTAGAATGCTATGCTCAGTGATTCAAAATTTTTTCTTTAATTGCTATCATTTTTCTACTTTGGTAAGATAAATAATAAATCATAATAAATGATGAGTTGAAACTAAATATAGAATTTCTCCCATAAAGAAAACTAAAATACACTTTCCTCTGGGATGGGGATTGGGATGCAAGGTTGTAGCACATTAAGAGCCCAATGTAGTAGGAAACAAGTGGTGTTGTGCTATTATGTGATTAAGTTATATCTAACAATTTTCTGAAAATAAATAGAAAACTAGTGTGCTGAAATATACTGTATTTTACTATACTTATCAATCTGTTAAATGGAAAAGCAAGTCTTTTATCTATAATTACTGTGATTTATTACGTTCCAAGGTGTATGATCTATATAAGTCTACCCTCATTGCATTGAGGTCCATTTTAAGTGGCTTATCATGTCCGTGTTCCCACCAAACTACAGCAACAATCCCATTCTAGGTATTTGAGCCTTTCCTATTGGATTTTTCTGTATTATGTAGGTCATTTTTGAATTTATTGTAGATTGAGATCTGGTTGTGAACTCCAACAACTTGCTTATTTTAGAACTGGCTTTATGGCTGTCTCATTTAATTGGACCACTCCATATTGTTGTAAATATCTTTTTGAAGGAACAAATCCATTCTTTGGAATGGAGCCAGTAAAGAAGACAAAGCCATCACTATAACCATACCATTTAAGTAAGCCCTAAAAATGATCTTATATACAAGCCATGAATATAAACTCTCGAAAAATGTCATGAAAAAAAAAAAACACTATCGATTCTTTTCAAATGATATGTAAAGCAAATGGCATGATTTGTTTTCCATGAGACGTCCAAAGGAACTCTATTTTTTTTTTTAACTATTATTAGTTCTTTTAAGTTATGTTCATTTTATTTTTCAAAATTCGTTTTAATTTCTGAACTGTAGAATGACTTGCATTCATTTTGCGATTTCCAAAGTTGGTTCCAACCTTGTCATTCCTTGAGGAACTTTTTTTTTTCTCCCTTTGTTTCTGTTAGGATTTTGACTGCCAAAGCAATTGCTGCCAATGATGGGAAGCCCCTGCCTTTATATCAGAAAGCTCTGTGTGGGCTTACTGCTGGAGCAATTGGAGCATCTGTCGGCAGTCCAGCAGATTTAGCGCTCATTCGAATGCAGGCAGATGCTACTTTACCTGCTGCACAGCGCCGGCATTACAAAAATGCATTCAATGCCCTTTCTCGCATTGTTGCAGATGAAGGGGTTCTTGCTCTATGGAAAGGTGCAGGCCCTACTGTTGTGAGAGCAATGGCATTGAACATGGGGATGCTTGCTTCTTATGATCAAAGTGTTGAATTTTTCAAGGATAACCTTGGTTTTGGTGAAGGTGCTACAGTGATAGGTAAGGTTCTCTCTAGCAGAGGTTACTTGATATCAAAAGGTTTCTTCAAATATTTGGCACCAATCTAGCAACTAGATATTCTACTATTAAATTTTGTTATTTCCACTAACTACATATTCCCTTACTCTTGTGGTGAATTCACTTTTTGTTTCTTGACTGTACCTTGTGCATTATGCCTTGTCTTTGACTCCTGCAAGGATCTGTATTACAGTTTTGGTTTGACAACTATTTTCTTCCTTCTCTGTTTCTTTCCAGGGGCAAGTACTGTTTCAGGATTCTTTGCTGCAGCTTGCAGTTTACCCTTTGATTATGTGAAAACCCAAATTCAGAAAATGCAACCTGATGCTGAGGGGAAGGTTCCATACACAGGCTCTATGGACTGCGCCATGAAAACCCTGAAATCGGGAGGGCCCTTCAAGTTCTATACAGGATTTCCTGTATATTGTGTTAGAATTGCTCCCCATGTCATGGTACTCTCTCTCTCTCTCTCTTATCACAACACACACAATTGTCCTCGGTCATATAGTTTAGATGTTTTCTTGGGTTTATCAAATAAGACATTATCTCTGCATCCCATCTACTTGAATTTCAGCTACCCGTGCATGGGCTAGGACACAATTCACCTACAGGTGTCTTCAGATTTTGCATCTTGTTTGATCTAGGAAAATACCATTGATGTGATAGTAATCTCGTGGTTCAAAAAATAGGAGAGATCAAGTTCAATTGCAGATGTCAAAAGATATAGTGAGATGTTGAAATCTTTTGATGATATGAACATGATATCTATGTAGAAATCAATTTATTGATATTCATAGATGTTGGAGATGTCGACTTATCCATGGATGATTAATTCCATTTCCTTGGGTTTGATTTGGTTTCTCATTGTTGGATGTGTGCTTGTGCAGATGACATGGATATTCCTCAACCAGATCCAGAAGGTGGAGAAATCATTTGGGTTGTAGTTTTATGCGGAGATGGATAGTTTCATTAGAGTTGAGCCATAAAATAATAATATTTTAGCATGGTGTTGCAGTCATGGCTGCTTTTGGTGACTTCACACCCTCAAAAGTTGGAACAATTTTTTTTCAAAAAATTTTTTAGTTGCCAATGAAATAGAATTATATAATTCATCTGAATTGTATTATTAATTTTTAAGGTGAGTGACACTGTGACTGAAACAGCGTTCTACAAATCCCATTTGAATGGTTATTCAAGAGAGTTTCTCATTTGAAAGCCCTTGATAGGAATTGTTGAGGCAGAATAATTTTTGTACGCTGAATTGTAGCTTTATAAACTGTTTTTTATATTTTTCACATCAAATTTTGTAATTTGCTTCTAATTAATCCTGAATTAAAAATAAATTTCAGGTGGCCAATGTTCAATGTATTGAATTCAGTTTTCTAGGTCTCCTTCTCTCTAATCTTTTGTCATCAATCTTTGCTTCTCTAGCTTCTTTTGTAACGAGACCTCCTTACACTGTACCGAAAGGAGATATGGTTTTGGTCCTCTATGGCATGCTCTCGCATAACATGGAATGGGAGCTCCATGTTTGCTTGGTTTGTGTCAATTTGTGCCCTGTTACAACCCAAGGTTACCAAGAAAATATGCAGAAACGTTGTTTTCTTCCTTTGTTAATAATCTATTTGGGAATAACTTTGGCACAGACCGATAAACCCACTCATTTG
The DNA here is from genome assembly GCA_017140935.1 of Hamamelis virginiana. Lineage (NCBI taxonomy): Eukaryota > Viridiplantae > Streptophyta > Magnoliopsida > Saxifragales > Hamamelidaceae > Hamamelis > Hamamelis virginiana. The sequence continues at coordinate 1,375,301 of JAESVK010001014.1, forward strand.
GTGCTGGTTTGCTTGATGATATGACCCACCTAAGTTGTGCTATTTATGATATGACCCACCTAAGTTGTGGAAAATAGCACGATGGTTCGATATTAGAAGATGGGTGTGTACAGCATGTATTCTGTTTGGTCATAAGCCAGCTTTCTCCCTACTATGCCTACCATGGATTGTGGCTCATCGGTGGTGCACCTAGTAAAAATGGGTATGGACAAAGCACCGATTCTCACACTATCATTTAACCCTTTCCGAGGAGGGGCTGGATTGGAGTTGATTACTGATATATATTTGCTAGTCCTGTATTGTATTATAACTCATATAGGTCAAGAAAGCAGCACCCAAATGTGATGCAATTAAGCCACTGGGGCTAGCTTAGTCGGCGACGGTAGCTAGACCTATGGGTTTAATCATATCTCCAATGTAATGAGGAAAAAAAAAGGTGATGCAATCCGCAAGAGAGAATATTTAGTGAAAGTTGTTCACTTGCCGCATGGTGAACAATCCCCTTGACATGAGCAGTGCCTAAATTAACTTTAGCAAGAGCATCCAAAAAATTAATTAACAAGACAATCAATAAATCGGGCAGTTTCCTGTATCACTCCACACCTGTGTGGAATTAAATAAATGTATTTATAAGCCTCTACAAACCTTAATAAATAAATAAATAAATAAATAAATAAATAAATATATATATATATATATATATATATATATATATATTAGAGAGAGAGAGAGAGAGAGAGAGAGAAGTTGAACCAATCATATCCGATAGAAACAGCCAGACTTTGATAACAATGGAAAATTGTCATAACTCATTAGTATAGTGCACAAATGACCTTTTATATTTGCGATTTGCGATACCCAAACTGAACCAGCATAAGGAATGTTACTCCTTGGCCCTGTGAAAAGGAACAAGCATAACAATTATTAGCAACATCTGGCAGCAATAATGATGGCCAAACCCCACCAGGCACCCTCTCCATCATAAGAAAATGATGAAAAGAAAAAATCCATATTACTAAATACTAACAATTGTAGCAAAATATTTAAAACAAAATACAGCACACGCTTAGACAACTAACATTGAATAAATGTCAATGTGTTCTCTAGTAAGAATGTACAAGTGACAATGAAATACACACTTTGGTTTTCATGAAATGTGCTAGGGACCAAAACATGAACAAATATCACTCCCAACTCCCAAGCCTAGAAATGCATATTTCAACTACAGTATATCTCCCACAACAAAATAGAAAAACCATTGTTATAAATTTAAAATAAAATGACCACTTATTTTATCTTTATACGTACACACACCAACAATTTAACAATATATATGTCAAATACTAATTGTTTTACTAAGTTGGTGCAAAAGAGATTATGTTCCTGAGCATACAACTTAATTATATGGCAAACTTAAATTTCCCTAGCAAGAACCCCTACATCTTTTGAAATGAACATTATAGCACTGGGTTGAGAAAATTATGTTGAGCTCTGCGCCCCTTTTTTCCCCAAAACAAAAAAGAAAAAGAAAATAGGCAACACATAGTACACTTCTGCAGGCATATGCAATTTTAATGCAATAGATTGTGTATCGTATCATGCTTCTTCCACACAAGTAACTGCATGACACTAGAGGATGATATACCATTGTATGTAACAGCAGAAAAAGTTAAAAACTTGAGAATGTAAAAACAAAAAGGAAATATAAATTGATAAAACTCTAAATACAAAATGATACATTGACATTCACCTGGTAATATATGAGTCGTCGGAAGTATCAATAACTATCGCATCACCAGTAATGATGAAAGGCGGTGCCTGGGGAATTTGCAAATTAGATCAGATACACTAAAAGTAGATAAATTTTCATAAATCTGTAGCAGTCTCTCAATTACAACTCCGAAAGATAATGCAGTGTCACAAATATGTTACCAGATTAGCATAAGAGCTAACAGAACCCATACCTAGGTGCACAAAATAATGTTCGCTACTCAAAGTGAAAACTTATCATCTAAAAATGTTCAAATTATGAAATGAACATAGCTGCAAAATACCAAAATCCATTTTTCTCCTTCTGTGCTGGGGACACAAAATATTACAAATTAAATTTAACAAATGAGCGCTTTATATGCTGTGGCATTTCCACAGATCTACAACAAAATAAGAACTTGCACCATAAGGGTTATTTAAAGCAAGCCAGTATAGTTCCCCACTCTGGACTCTACCCAGAATTACTCTCTCACTAAAAAAGGGTATTTGCAGAGAGAGTATCAGCCAATATCATTGATTCCTTGTTGATTTCAGGTCATGCTGTAAAAGTTCACAAAACCATCATCAAAGCAATGAATCCTAAAAATCTACAAGAATATCTTTGCCTAAAACTCTACAAGAATCCTACAATGAAATAAAAAACTTCAGGAAAGGATATCATCCCATTTTCTGAGAGAGAGAGAGAGAGAGGGTGGAGGGTATTCGCAACAGTGTCAGTCTAGACCCATTTCATTGTTTGTTTCATTTCATGCTATAAAAGTTCCAATGGAGTTCTCTTCTAAGCAAAAGCAGTTGGACAGTATGCTTATACCTAAAGCTAAAAAATTACAATGAAATAATAAAGTTCAGAAGAAAATAATTAAGAAAGTGAGTGAGGGATGAAAATTATTACACGTCCAACTTACCAGCACAGTGAGGCCATTGTCTAGCAAAACCCTTTTATACCTGTGTTCGAGAAAACCAAAAGGAGAAATTCTAAAGTTACAAGCAAATCAGTCACCTAACAATCCAGCAGGTGGAATTTAACATATTAACAGTCTGTACTAGCTAAAACGTTTAAATTGCCAGCCCATAATGATCAAACTAAGTTTTTCCCAGGGACGTACAAATGAAATAACATTTAAATCTTGATCAATATAAGTTTCAGAAGGTAGTCAAGTATAACCCTAGAAATCGAACAGAGTAATGGAAGTTGTGGTTTGGTTTCAGAACCTACTAAGATCGAGTTCCTTTTCTTCCACCCAACTAAATTTTTATATAATCTTCCCATGACCAATCAAATAATAGTAATGATGATGGTGATGATGGTAACTTCTTGTTGAGATCTTTAAAACTTGTAAATCCCACCCCACCACTAAACTTTGGAATCATAAAGTTTCTTATGATTAGATATTTTAGTGAATGGTCACAAGAAATCATATATACAAGAACGGAAAAATTGTATTGATAAGAACGCATCATGGAAACAGGCACAACCTACACCAAAATCAACAACCCAACAAAAATCTATCCCGCAAAATACTTAAACAGAAAAGTCTCAGTAAGTAGATATAGTCTATAAGCACTCTTTTGCAAACAAAAAATCCTAACTTATACCATGGATGCACCACAAGTATTTAATAAGAGAACACCTTAAATAAAGCCTCACTGTCGTCTCTTGAGAAACCTGAACACAACTAAGCCATATCCCAAATACTTGGGTCAGCTTGTTGATCCGAAACAAAGTATGATTCTCTGTTTCTTCAACCAAATACTAGTTGGAAAAGTTAAGTACTAAAAGTAATTCTCAAGAATATTAGCAACACCAATATTACTTAGGATTTCTGTTAGGAAAAAAAAGTGAATTTCTTTCACTTTATTCAAAAACATATACTAGTTGTGAGCCAAAGAAATCACATTCTCAAGAATGAGAAAAATTGAAAACAAAAATATTGCACATTTACAAAAGAAGAGGAGCTAAAATTTGGCGCAATAACTTCATGAATCACTCAAAAAGCTTATTCTTTTACCAAAACACAACAAACTCCAAGAAGTCGTTGAGATAATGTTTGAAAAATTCATGCATCTGTACCTAAGAAAAATTCCAAAATCATGATTGTACCGACAGTACTATCCAGTGAAGTATATGGTTGCGGTTGACATAGGCAACTGAATCCAATGTATACATGAGAAAAATGCATACAAGAATAGGCTAAGCAAGCAGAATAAGCATGCCAGCATATAAATCCTTTAACTGTTGGCATGCAAATATTAAAACATCACCATATTCATATCTAAAATTTTTTTCACTTAACACCACCAGATACCAAAACGATTTGGGTTAACATTGCAAGAAACTTGCACCAAGGTCATAGCTAAAAATTCCTCACTAAAAGCAGAAAACAATTGCGTAATAAATTAAATATCATCAATTCTGCATGTACCATGTAACCGTAATTATACATTTCCTAGGCAATACATGCCCCAATACAATCCATATAAACATCTATTAGTTACAGTTAAGATAATGACGCTTGATCCTTGCCAATATTATATACATACAAAACCTTGGCACTCTTATCATAATCAAAATAAGTTGAAACTTATAAAATTGGTCACGCAAATTATGCATGTAAGGTGGAATTTCAAGAAGTACACAAATAAATTGAGAGATTCTGAGCTGAAGTTAAGAATGAAGCACGTCAAAATATGTAATCGCAAAACTGAAAGTCTGCATAACAATGAAACATACTGAGGTGTGGCTGTGATCCCCTTCATATGACCTTGTGCTTCAGCAACAGTGCATGTCACACGTTTTGGAACCGATGCAGACATTGGTCTTCCATCATATAACTGCAGGGTAACTTTCATGTCATCTGTACATCAAGTAATATCATATTTCAGCACCATAAAAGACATGTTAACTTTGGAAACTAATGATGATTAGTTAGTCAATAAAACACAGCAGGAGGCGTGTGTGCAATGTAGCAGCTGTAGGTGGCAATGTGGTGTGTGCGAGTTGCCAACAGTGCAGTTGTGATAATGTTGGATTGACAGAGGTGCTGTAGTGCAAGTGATGGGGAGGACATGCTGGTTTGGTGGTACCTTAGTATTAGGGTGGAGTGGTTAGTGGTAATGGTGAAGTGGCAATGCAGTAGTGGTGGTGGTGGAGGTGATAGTGGCGGAGGCACAACAATAGTTAGGTGGTGACTTTGTGGTGGCGGTTGAAAAGCTTAATAAAATAGTAATATAGTATAGATCAAAATTTAAAAATCAGGTTTGATAAAATTTAATTAAAGATACTTTCATGTTCATCAATTGCTTATTAAAAGCATAACCGGAAGGAAACTTCAAGGCAGCTTTAGAATTTTGCTTTCTATAATAGCATAGTTGATATCACAAAAGATAGTGTACAAATTGAAATCCATGTTCTAAAATTTTATCCACCTTTTAGATACACGGCAGCTTTGCCAAACAAATCTTTAGACACTTCAATTTGCTCAAAGGTGTCAGGCCTGATTAAAATTACAAAGAGAAAACATTCTCAGTAAATTTATTCAGTGTAGATCTTTAGGTGTACGCAATAAAACAATCAGGAAGTTGAAAGAAGAACGCCCAGTAGAACTCACTCCATTAAAACTATATTGTCTCCATCTGTATACAAATATGTCATAGGCTTCTCTTCAACAAAAACTCCTGCACCACATCAAATGGGATTGATCTGACATCAATAAGAATCATAGCTCCTAAAAGTATTACTCCAAATAACAAAATATTTGGCATTCCATATATTTGAATTATTTTGAAGTCGAATTGTTAAGAGGCTGAATACAGTTAAAACATTCAACAAAAAGGTAGGTAAAGAGTATGTTAACTATTTAATGACCTAAACTAGCATTAGACTGTTAGTGGTGGGTTGAGTTACAATGGACCCTCGCAGCAAGATGGCAATGATGCTTCCCAAAGGAACTTAGAGTAAAAGAGATGCTGCCCTACCAAGAGGGGTTCAACGTTGACTTATTGGAGTTATGGAAGCCTAGACTCATGGAAACAACTTAATTGTTTAATAAAGTAATGCAGCTGTATGTTACACTGGAATAGAAATAGCAAGACAATAGAAGTCCTTGCCAAATTGGTACAATCTTGAATTCCAAATGAATTGACGTCTCAACTTTAAATTACCACAGCAGGTGGAACAAGCACATGCAACTTCACAAAATCTATACTAATCTGAGAATTTTATGCAGCAATTCCATCATTACATAACATTCACGACTGGATGCAAGTGGATAACCACAATCCACACTGCAAATCCTGCCATTTGAATATTTACCTAATGATTCAAGTCAGCATAATAATAACACTTAATGTTCAACCAAACCAACGCCAACCACAAGATAAGCAATCTCCTATGTAACAAACTAACAACCAGTGTAGATTATCTGAATCAGCAAATTGCAGCCAAAAAAAACAGAAGCATACTTTCAATAGCCTCGTCTGTACGAAACCTTTCATTTAATTTGTTTCCACTGTCAATGTCGCGGAGCTCCACCTGTTATGAACAAAAAAAAAAGTTTACATTCTAATAGAAAATCTATTTTGGGAAATGAAGTTCACACAAGAATAAGGCTTTTGTGGCGCAGAAGGAAACATTGCCTTCAAACATTACTAGGTGTTGATTCTTATTACTGGCTATTGTGGTGCTGAAGGAAACATCACTGTCAAACCTTGGTAGGTGTTGATTCCTATCCTTGAAGTATCCCTATACACTTGACCCACTTTTATAACCCTCTATCTTTGGTTTTTTTTTTTTTTTTAATGTTCACTTTCATTAATCTGAAATCTCTGTTTTAATAAATTTTAACGTCTTCATAATTAACACCAATCTCCCAACAATCCCATGATCAAGAATTCCTGTTCCTGAATTGATAATGGTTAACATCCATCAACCCAATGTCAAAATATTGATGGATTACTTATTTGCTAGATATATAAAATGATACTACTATCAAATCAGTTGATAATAAAACTTCATAACAAAAATCCCACTCCATTTTCCTTATTTTATTCTACCGCACCATACATCGATCGAAGTAGCAGCTTGAAATTGTTCTATACACACTAACACACAAATGATGACTGCATCTGCTAACTGAAAAAGCATGACTAAATATACAGTTGGGGGGGGGGGGTGGAGTCTTTTGTTTTCTTTTTTGCAAGTACATTGCTGCAGAATAGGTAACCAATTGGACTCTTTAAAAAGTTGCATCCCATTTGGATCAATGGCATTATGAGAAAAAGGCAAAAGAGACGAGCACACTCAGCAGTAGAGTTTTCCCATAAATCATGCCCCAACCCCAGGGTAGGATGTCTATTCAAGATAAACTTGAACAATCAACTACCAAAAAATATTGGGACACAAAGGCATTAGAAATAAACCTGTATCGTTGCCCCTCCTCTTCCATGCTGTGTATGCTGTGCTTTTAGGACCTAACTCGAATTGTATATCCAAGAATGACATTAGATCAAGAAAAGCTGTACACGGTACTTTAAATAAAAAATAAAAAAGTAAGAAAGAAAGGTTAAAAGACTCAACTGGTTACCTGGTAAATACGTCCTGAAGAAGGTAAATTAGTCCACCCAAATTAAAAAATCATAATAAAGTATAGTTAGTAGAGACATAATTTCCACGGAATATTCCAACTAAAATTAGTTCACATAATTGCCTGACCTTTTTTTTGGACGACATTTCCTACTCTGACCTGCACCAATATTCAGAATAATTACACACTTAAAAGATATTTAAAAAATAGAAAACAAAGAACAATAAACAGGAAAAAAACAAAATGTAATACAGCGCATAAGTTTTAACCAATAAGCCAAACTGGCATTCCATTAGCCTTAGAGCAGAGTCATTATTCATCATATACAACATTTCATAGCATAATATAAATTGAATACTGTATTCACTATTCAACTAAATCAAAACTAAACATCTATCTTATTAAAAGTAATCGATACCTCGATCAAGGTCATCCATGTTTAAACCACAATGTCAATTCAATAATTTTTCCATCATCAAACCAAACTAAATTTTTAAACACTTTGATCAAACAATCAAAAGGCTTGGGTCACGATTTATTTTCATTTTGAACAGTACAATTAAATTAGGACTACACGGGTGACCTTGCACGTAAGTCAAGTCTTAATCATCATGTATACCAGTCACACCAAGATTTTGGAAAGACTTTTGGTGCAACACTACTACCCTAGAAGAGGCGATTCCAGATTTTTACTCTTTTGCAGGAAACTAGTGTAGAAGGGGTTCTTGCGTGTGCATGTTAATGTATAGGAAAATGCTATATGTCTCGAAAGTATATCCCAAATGATGTAGCGGATGATCCCGCCATTCTCTTTTTTAGCAAATACTCTCCTCGATGATATATGAAGGTTTTCGATTCATTTGGGATGCTTTTTGGCAAAAGATTTTGGGAAATATAGAATTGCTGTAGTGTATATCAGTGAATATTGACAGTGATGATGTGAACTGTCAGTGTTGAAGTGTACTAGTCAAGAGGTGACATGGCATGATGGTGGCAATGTCACCCTTTCTGAATAGAGATTTACCCTTATATATAGGAGAGATAACAATGTAACTATTAACAATATAGCCCGTAAAAGGAAAGCTTCATATTGAAATTTGATGAAATTTGCTCTTCTCATCTTAAATTAGAAAGAAACACAGTAGCTGTTTGGCAAAGAAAGCTTGTGATTTAGAATATTTGCTCTTAACAATATGTCAAACTTTCTATTATACATAGTGGATAACAATTTTTTCTAATCACGAACCAAACGCAGCATTAGGAGTCCGCCGAGCTGAACCAGTATAATTTAATTAAGAACCTTACGAACTTCACTGACAGCACCGCGTGTAAAATCCAGTCCGAATCATCACACAAAAAACACTAATATGGCATATCATTCGACCATTACATCAAATCAAATAACATATATAGTTCAGCATTTTCATCACACCAAAAACCGATCGAATTTCGAGTGTAGCGATGTGTGTGTGCGTGTGAGAGAGAGAGAGAGTTACGTCGGAGCCGGCTACTTTGGAACCGCGATGTTGAATGGCGGACCATGGAGAGTCGAGGAGGTTTCGATGCAGCGATGTGTTGTGGGAGAAGTTTGATAATGGATTCGATGATAGTGTAAATGTTGTTAGGGTTTTGATTGGTAGTGAAGGTGAAGAAGAAGTTGCAGTGACGTAGAGAGCTTGATAGAGTCGTTTGCTCAGCCGAAGAAGTCGCATTTTCCTTTTTTGGGTTCACAGAAGATCTTGCATCTCCTTTGGAGGTTAGAGTTGCCTTTATATCGCCGGGAAATTAACGACATTTTTCTCGCTATAAAAAATTGCAATACGGTTCCAACCAAAAAATAAAATAAAAAATTCAGTACGTAGTATTTCTTAAGATATTTGGGTTTAAAAACGGCTCCTTGAATTATACGTATGAGTAGATAATTTAATCTAACAGTCGGCTTTTCAAAATATTAGACCCACAATAATATTTTGAGAACCAGCGATAAAAATAATGATAAGACAAGCACTAAGGAAAACTTGATTCAATATGCACTAACAACATTTTTCTATTATTTTTTATTTGTAATCATCTCTATGCATGTTGCATATGCAGCTTCAATGCAAGACCATAAATTTTAGTATTTTTTTTTTTTTTTATTTTTTTTTTTTTTTTTTAAAGGTTTGTGATTGATACCACAAACATATATGTTCGAAATGTAAAAAATTCAAAAGTTGTTTGAAAATTGATTAATAAAATAAAATGAAAAATTATTTGACATATATGTATTTTCATGACTAATTCAAATTATTGAAGACACCTTTTATTTTGGGTGTTTTTTTTTTTTTTTTTTTTG
>JAESVK010001014.1:1434987-1439987 GCA_017140935.1 Hamamelis virginiana
GATGGATCGGGACCGAGAATAGCGGCGAGTTGGGCTTGTTGGAGTTGTGTTGACTCGGGATCCATCGTGGAGAGCTAGGGTTTGGTTTGGGGACGATAGTGGTGGCTCTCTAGCGCTCTATCTCCTTCTAGCAGCGATGGAATGTGGGAAGAGTAGAAAAAAAGAGCGGTTCGTGTTTGGGAGATGATATGGGGTTTTAAGGAGCTGTTCGGATTATTTAAATTGAAGACTAATTAGGGTAGGGTAGGGCACACTGAGTGGATGATTAGCTGTATTTTAATTTTTATGGCGTCACAATTATTATCTTTTTTTTTCTTTTTTGGAGGGAAACAAAAAATAATAGAGAATGATGATCCAAAGGCCAAAGATAGTCCCATAATTACAATTCATTTAGAATACAAAATTGTAACTATATATTATAGTACTGTTATATAAGTTCGTTCTTTTTAAAAATCTAACACTAATGATAACATCTCATAATTTACACTTCCAAATAAAAGACTCTATTCTTTAAGAAAAAATAAAAAAAGTTTCAATTTCACACCCAAAAATAGTCCAAGTTTATATATATATATATATATAAAAAGAAAGCTTCTAATATCAAGTGCACCTGATGCAAGATGTATATCCATTTGCAATTAAAATTTTGAAAATCTGATCGTTGGATTAGATACTCCAATCATGTACGTCGTGTCTGCCAAAAATCATAGTGATCTAATGATTAGTTTTTGAAAAATGTAACTTTTAAAAATCATGACTTTTTTGTTATTTGAAATGTTATCATTTTTTCAAAGTTAGTTATCTCAGAAACCAACCGTTGGATCATTGTGATTTTTGACAGACATGACATACATGATAGGAGTATTTAATGAAACGGTCAGTTTCCAAAATTTGCACTGCAAGTGGTGCTATAAGAGGGCACCTGATGCAAGAAACATCAGGTGAACCTAACCATAGCACCTCTGCGTGTGTGTGTGTATATATATAGATATATATAGGAATGCTAAGGTCAAGTCAACCTGATACATCAGATCACCTCAATTACAATCATCTGCATAACATATTTTGAAAAACCAACTATTGAATTTGATACCTTTTTTATGTATGTCATGTCTACAAAAAATCACTGTGATCCAACAGTCAGTTTTTTAAAATTGTCAGTATGGAATCCGTGACTTTTTTGTACTTCAAAATGTCACCATTTTTTCACCGTTGGATCACTGTGATTTTTAGTGGACATAACATACATAAGAGAGGCATCAAATCCAATGTTCGATTTATCAAAATATATTATGCAAATGGTTGTAATTGAGGTAACTTGATACGAGTTGCATCAAGTTGACTTGACCTTACCATTTCTCTCTCTCTCTCTATATATATATATATATATGGGTCACGTTCTCCTCACCATTCTTTTTACCATTATTCCTATTATCCGTTTTCAAAACACCGATGTGGATAGAATATTTTGAGAAACCGACCGTTGGATTAGATACTTTTATTATGTATATTATATATACTAAAAATCACAGTAATCTAACGGTTGGTTTTTGAAAAATATTACTGTGAAAAATTATTATAATTAAAAATATAGCAATTTTTTACAGTGAGATTTTTTAAAATCTTATTGTCGTTGGATCAATGTGATTTTTGGCATGTATGGCCTATATAAAAAAGAGTACCTAACCCAATAGTCGGTTTCTCAAAATATTCAACCCACATTGGTGTTTTGAAAATATTCAAAGAATTAATGTTGAAAACAATAGTAAACAGAACTTGTCCCTATATATATACACACATAAATGTTTGATCATATAGAGCGATTATAATTTAAATTAGTAATAAAATTCATCCATAATACTGCATTTGTAATTTTTTTTAATATGTATATATTAGTAATAGACTATGGCGACACTTAAACAAATCAATAACCCATTTTTTTTTTTTGTTTTTTTTTTTTTTTTTAAATATATATCATTTTCCTAATGCCAAGCTCATGCAATAATTAACTTGTATCACGATTTTGATAATTTCCACTCATTTTAATTATTTGGCCTAATATTCTTAATATTTATTTTTATTATTATTTTCCCACTTTTTTTCTTTTTTACTTTTGCTTTTGACCAATTTCTTAATCCACTGCCACATCTTCTCCATCCAAATTTAACATCAACTTCGTGCTGATGTCACGAAATTTTAATAATTCTTGTAGTTGACTTGGTGGACTTAAGCTCACATCTATCCATTTTAATTATTCAAGTTGTTAGATTTTCTTAAGTATTTCCACTCTAATTAATCACGAAATTTCGAATAAATAGCTTACATAACTACATATTACTCTTTTTACCATCCCCTTCGATGGCAAATGAGCAAAAGTAAGTATGATTTCTAATATAATATATAACGTCTATGTAATATGCTAATATAGCAACTAACATGACGTGTCAAGTCTATATAACACAATATGTTTAGAATTTTCTTAATTACTTTAAATATAGAAAAATACTATAGCACCAGACACTTTAATCCGAAATTAAAAATCACTCTGATGTGTCATGCTTTGAGTGGTGAGGTTTTTCATTTCAAACTGCTTTTTATTTTTTTATACACCACTTAAATCACGACACGCCGGGATGATTTTTAATTTCAGATTAAAGTATCTGGTGCTATAGAATTGTTGTTAAATATAATACAATACATCGATCTACTACACCGGTCATAATATCTTTTTAAAGAGCATTATTATAGTTGTTATATAGTACGTGTATATTAAAATATTATTGATTAAAGATAGGTTTTGATTTTGAAAATTGAACATTATGTATTATTTAGTGAAATCAATAGGGCTATATTAATTATGTGCTAGCCACATGAGATGTCTTAATTTGGACATTAATCCGAGGCCATCGCATCATGTGATTCAGTGACAGCTATGCTAATATAGTCCTAAATAAGATTGACACGTGATTAGTGATCAGCATGAATCAACTCATGCCATGTTGCAAATAAAATCTGACTCAGTTGTAACTACAGTCTACAGCTTTGTCATTTTGGTGGCCAATTTTTTTAGCCACATGGCACGAGTTCGGTAGTAAGACCACTAGATTTAATTTCCTCATTTGATTTGTAATTTCTAGAAATAATGATTGAATAGCAAATTTTGAATTATACAACGTTGAGTTTCTTCCGTTCGTAATTATCAGAATCGGATCAAACATCGATCCAGCCAAAGCACTGGTTCACCAGTCTAATTATTGGGTCGATGGTTGAACCGCTTAATTACAAAATATATATTATTTTAAATATATTTGAGATTTTTACAAGTACATGAATGTAATAAGGTTATATTTTATAGATTGCATTATAATAACAATAAGTAAAGCATAGCGTAGTGGTAAAGACTTCCATTTCCTTTCTTTTAAAGAGGCTAGATTTAATTTCCTCATTTGACTTGTAATTTCTAGAAATAATGATTGAATAGCAAATTTTGAATTATACAACGTTGAGTTCCTTCCATTGCAGCTGCACATCTGTTACATATTGATTATTATAATGCATAATAGGCCAAGAAATCAATGTGAATGTGTCACACTTTAACAGGTAGCAGAGTAAGCAAGAAAACCTTTGATGTTATCAAACAAAACAATGGTTAGTAAATTATAAAATGAAAATGAAAAGAAAAAAAAATGTAGCCTTGTAGTTCTCTCTGCGAGCAGAAACAAAATGTGAGGAAATTTATTTTATAGGTAAATTAAACAAAATGGAATCCAAATGAATAGCTTCTCAATACCTTTGAGCAATCTTATGCAATCTGGGACTAAAAAAAAAAAAAAAATTGTGGACAAAATTCACAAAAAAAAAAAAAAAAATAGACTCTTTGTAGCAACCTCAAGAATTCTCTTGAGAATTCCGTCACTTTCTTAAGGCCTGTTTGATATAGGGGAAGAATGGGATCAGTGGCGGAACCAGGATGAAATCTCGGGGGGGCCAAAGCCTTATAGGCTTTAAACTTTGAATATTGGGGGGCCATGTAGTGTATTTTTGAAATTTTTTAACTATAATATATATAATATATATATATAATACATATATTTGAAAAAAGTTGGGAGGGCCAAATACATGTGGTTCCGCCAATGGGATGATGGAAGGGAAGGGTGGGAAAATGAGAGGAATTGGGGTAGAGGGCATGTTTGGTACGAGAGAGGGGTAGGGAGAGAAAAGTGGGAGAATGTGCCGCAATTTGTAATCCGCCCAAAATTGGGGCGGATGAGGGAAGGAAAGCTACCATGGTTCTATGAAATGACTTTATTACCCTCTTATTTTTATGTAAACCCACAACTGCCCACCCTTTCTTCTCCAAAACAGCTTTTATGTAAACACCCACAAATGCTTTTCCTTTTTAATTATTTTGTGTGCTCTAGATGACATTATTGCCTTACTTGCATGCTTTAGCAGGCTTTTTTTTTCTTTGAAATGCATTAGCAGCCTTGAAATAAAGTTTAATGTTTGATTTGCTTTTTTTAATGTTTATTTATTTATTTTATTAATCTTTAGAATTCATAGTATTTTTGTAGTTATTAGCGCTTAGAAGTAGTATAATGTCAATTTTATTACAATAATATATGAGGGTAAAATTGTAATTCAATGCAATCCACCATTATCCTTTACTTTTTCATTTATGGGTAAAATAGTAACTTCATGCCTTTAATCATTTACATTCTTCTTACATACCAAACACATAGAAGGAATGAGCCCACTCTTCCATCCATCATACCAAACACACATAAAGGAATAAACATTTCCTTTCTCTGAGGAATGAAAGTCCATTTCTCCTACTTTCCTTCCTTCCATTTTTCCATATTTCCTACCAAATGGAGCCTGAGAGCTTTACTACAGCTTGTGGAACATTCTAGAGAATGCTAGAACTAGGGGTACTCTAGAATCTTTGGTGGAAGGAAAGGGAAGTCCCTTTGTACACACACCTTGTGGGTAGTTGCTAG
>JAESVK010001014.1:1444987-1449710 GCA_017140935.1 Hamamelis virginiana
GAAGATGATGATAGGTTCAGACCTAATTCTTAATACTGGTATTCTCATATGCCCGGGGGGCAAAATGGGAGGCCGTCAAGTAAGCCATATATATACCTGGTCTTATCCCAATACCGGCAAACTGAAACCCGACCTTTGGGTGATAATCCCGGCCATATGCCGGTTGACCAGAATGAGGTCAAGAATATGATCCCGGAATGTATAGCTGTAGGGGCTACAAAACATGTCGTAAGACCTTTAGATGGAAAGGCCTTTCCAAAGGCCTAGATTAGACTGTTAACAACCACAACGAGTCTAAAGGTCAGAATATGACATTGGAAAATCAGCCTATAGTCATTACTACTCCTGTTGTGTATTCTCAAAATGAGGAAAGACCACTAATGGACCAAATACCCAGGGGGCAAGGTTCTAAGAACCATGGTCTTCAAAAGTTTACATGTTTTATAAATCCTTTGTATGAGGAGGAAATCAAGAGTGAGAGCCACAACCAAGGGTCCTTCAAATTAACACTCGGGGGCATGTAGAAATGTCAAATGATGAGATTATGCACAGGAGGCCTTTCGAGGCCTTAACAGGAAAGACTGGGCAAGACTTTTCTGGTGACGATCTTAATATTGAAGATAATGTGGAGAAAGTCCTCATAAGTCGTTATGATGAAGATGACGACCAGACCATGCATGAGAGGCCTTTCGAGGCATTAATAGAAAAGATCAAACAAGATTTTTCTGATGACGGTCTTAAAATTGACGAAGGCCTTAGGACCGACAACTATATTCTTGAAAGTACTGTGGAGAATGTCTTTACAGGTTGTGATGACAATGATCTTCTCTATGGTCAGGGGACTGTTCCCGATTATTTTTAGGAAGATGAACCGGTCCTTACTGAAATCAAGAAGCCGCCAGATATAGACCAAGGTCATACAGAGGGCAATAAAGATGCATTTAATGAGGTAAAAAATGGGGTCAAATACCCATCCATGCCTTTTATTGTTAAATTTGTTCAATTGATGTGCTCTTTGGTTTTCTTAGATCAAACCAGAGTAATTATGGAAATTATTAGGCATGAATTCAAAGTGAATATCAACCATCTATATCAAACCATCTTACAACTTGGATGGGTTTGCGGAGGCCATCAAGTTTGGATTAAGATGAGATGGTTGGTGAAGAAGGGAGAATATTTCTGGCAAAAAAGATGGTCTTACAGGCTATAAAATTGGTCTTTAAAAATTTTCAGGTCTTACTGACCGAAAAAGAAGACCTTCAGGCCGTAAAGTACGGTCTTACAGATTGTAAGTATTTCAGACCTTTCATTACAGAAACGCGCTCTTCGGCCCTTTATGCCGATGATTTGGTTATAATATATTTTCAAAGATATAGGCCTTACAGGTTGAGGAGGCCTTACAAGTTGAGAAGAATGGCCTTTCTAGGCCATAAAGAGAGAACTCTATAAACAGCAGGAGGAAGTTCTTCGCCACAACAATGCGTATCAACTTTATTTCAGACCTTTTACCCGGAGGCATAGGATGGGACAACGACCTATGTATTGTTTTGATCAACAAAACTTTTAAGATTTCAGGGCTCAACCAATTCAGAATCTTTGCAATCATTGCAGTCATCAAATTCAAAGGTTCCCAAGTCCGCAGTTTGACAGGCTTGCATGGCAATAGACCGGGGCACCTGGAGACAACCAATTCACCAGCCAATGTTCGTATCAACATTCAGACCTGACTTCCAACCTCGGAACAGGTGGGAATGGAGACCAAAGCCTTCTTTTTGAAATGTAGCTATGTCAAAACCAGAGTTTACTCAGTCTCAAAGGCCGAGAACAGTGAAGCCTCCAATAACCAAAACCTGGGGTTTGGACTCGGCTTCAACATCCTAAATTTCCAGCACCAATGACTAGAACTCAAAAGAGGTGTTTACAAAGGAGAAGGGCTGAGTAAAGACATATTTTTGACAAAGTCCAGAATTCCAAGACAGTACAGCTGAAACAAATACCAATACAAAGGTGGATACATAACAGACTTGCCCGACAATCTAGACATTAGATTCCCCGACCTTGCAATAGATGTCTGGGAAGATCGAGGATGAACAGATTTCAACACAGGAGACCGTTTTGAAGGAATGTTTTACTTCCAAGGCCGGAGTTAACCTGTATTTGAAAAAAGAGACTATGGGGAAGATTATGGCGGAACTTTCCCAGAAATTAAGTGACTATGCCAAGTTCGAAGGCTTTTACCATGTTGCAGAGGCCGATTGTGTTTTGGAAGAAGATATTGAGGTCGTAGATCATAACAGTTTTGGTATTGATGACCTCCAACCTGCACTGGCAAATATGGAAGACCTCAAAGCAAATGTTCAAGATCTATTGCTAGAGGTCAATTTGCGTGATAAAAGTCCAATTTCGTTTTTAGCGGCCCGGTGGCTGGAGAAGGCCGCGATTAACCAAATCTTGATAAATATTTTGAGGTTCAAATCTCTTTGATTTCGATTTGAACTCAAAAGGGGGGCAAAATGTTCACACTAAAAAATGTCGGCCAATTACAATTGGACATGTGGCATTTAATTGGGGTTTATCAGATAAATCAAGTTAACAGATTTGGTTGGACGCGTGGCCAGATTCTAATAGAAATCTAAGTTGATTAGAGACTAAGTCAAAGAGGAGATAGAAGTGGGACACGTGGCAAGCTATTAGAGGAGATTAAATTGAAAGTTTGTTACAATTGGGATAATGGCTGAGGAGGTTCAGCCATAGTAGAAGACCACGTTTGGGAGGAAACCTCAAAGCCACGTTCTACTCATCATGGAGCCACAATCAAAATAATGGAGATGAGCAGTTTTTTCCAGCCGTGAAGCTATAAAATGAAGATGAAATGCAACGTTTCAAGGCCCCAACAGCCCCAACAGCCCCAACAACCCCAACAACTCCAACAATCAACTACAAGCATCATGCCTTGCAATTTTTAGCTTTCTTGTTTAAGTTTCCAATTCCATTTTCGTTTTCTAGCATTGTGTTTAGCCATTTTCAATTCAGCATCTTTCATTTCAAGCATTCAAGCATTCAGTTATGGATTCCTCAATCTCGGTGAGCATATCTTTTTTAAATATGTTATTTCCTTTAATGCAATGAGATATCATTTCAGTTTAATTTCAATCCATGTTTTTTTCTCATTTAGCATCGTTGATTTCTTGTTCTGAGCATCCTATTTCGAAACCCATAGAAAGTAGAACCCCTGACTTCCGTCAATCGCCTGATCGTAAAAACAGCAACCTTCTACGCCTTGAGATCCCCGATCTTAAGATTTCCCCTGCCTAGTTAGGTGCTTGGGGTCATGTTCAAACGATCTCTGGACTTTAATTAGTCCTGGCACGCCCGCGCACACCCACTTCACGTGACAAGAGATTTTTAGCCGAACAGTAGGAAAGGGATAATATGAAACTTCGAGTTGTCAATTATATCCTTTATGGAAATGGCAAACCAATTCGGGGAATTTTAGACACAAGTATTCAATTAGTTCGAACTTGTTTAGTATTGAATTGGGACCAAGACAAAAAAAAGTTCTTCTATTGGAGAGGCCCATGCTTACTTTGTTGAAGTAAAGACAAATGGTCTGATTCGAGATTTCCTAAGAATCGACTTAGTGAAATCTCCTATTTCGTATACTGGAAAAAGGAATGATCCGTCGGCTTCAGGATTAATATCTGATAATGGATCAGATCGCACCAATATTAATCTGTTTTATTCCAAGGAAAGGATTCAACAATCACTTAGCCAAAATCAAGGAATTATTCGTGCCTTGTTGAATAGAAATAAGGAATGCCAATCTTTGATAATTTTGTCGTCATCCAATTGTTCTCGAATGGGTCCATTTAATGATGTAAAATATCACAATGTGATAAAAGAATCAATTAAAAGAGACCCCCCATTTCCAATTAAAAATTTGTTGGGTCCTTTAGGAACAGTCCTTTTGGAACGGGCGCATAACAAGAATTCTTGGAATTCCTTGGGGATTATTGATTGGTGCTGAGCTAACTATAGTGCAATGTCGTATCTCTTTGGTTAGTAAGATTCAAAAGGTTTATCGATCCTAGGGGGTGCAGATTCATAATAGGCATATAGAAATTATTGTACGTCAAATTACATCAGAAGTATTGGTTTCAGAAGATGGAATGTCTAATGTTTTTTCACCTAGAGAACTAATTGGATTGTTGCGAGCGGAACGAACGGGGTGTGCTTTGGAAGAAGCAATTTGTTACCGAGCCATCTTATTGGGAATAACGAGAGCATCTATCTTTGAATACTTAAAGTTTCATATCCGAAGCGAGTTTTCAAGAAACCGCTCGAGTTTTAGCAAAAGCCGCTCTCCGGGGTCGTATCGATTGGTTGAAAGGCTTGAAAGAAAACGTTGTTCTAGGGGGATGATACCCGTTGGTACCGGATTCAAAGGATTAGTGCACCGTTCAAGGCAACATAACAACATTCCCTTGGAAACCAAAAATAAAAATTTATTCGAGGGGAAAATGAGAGATATTTTGTTCCACCACAGAGAATTATTTAATTCTTGCGTTTTAAAGAATTTCCATGATACATCAGAACAATCATTTATGGGATTTAATGATTCCTAAGAGCAGATTCATCCTTTTAACTATCTGTATTTGGCCCGGTCATTTGATTTTGTAATAAGTAATAAAGATAATAACGAATAGAAAGGAATTAATGGCTT
>JAESVK010001014.1:1534960-1551032 GCA_017140935.1 Hamamelis virginiana
CAATATAACTTTGCTGTGTCTGCATATGTACTGTGTTTGTCTTTAAAATAACATTTTGAGCCTCTCTTTTTTTGAAAAAAGTTACGAATTAACGCTCGACATATCTCCTTTTTATCCTTGACATGTTATTAGGTACATATGAAACATATCCAATACATATCCTCACATATATTCAATGCGTATCGTATCTGATTCAGGTATGATATGGATACATAGGTTTAATTATTTGTGCTCACAATTTGCTATCTTCTGGGTGAGATGGATTATGGTTTCCATGACTTTACAATTGATGGAGAGTTAGGTTGGACAGCAAAAATTCTCTTTTGGTTTTGAGGATGGGCCCCATGCAATATTTTGGACCCTTTGGAAGGTGTGGGATAGGAGGATTTTTGAGGCTGAAAGGGTGTCTATTGTAAAGCTTAAATTTAATCCAGTTAGATGTCTTTGTTTGGAAAGGCTTGGTATGGTTTGTGAACCAAGATTCCTTTGACAACTACAAGTTAGATGTCTTTGTTTGGAAAGGCTTTGTATGGTTTGTGAACCAAGATTCCTTTGACAACTACAAGTTTGAATTATTTTCTTACTGTCGCATTCTGAGGAACTTAGGCTATTTTACAAATATAAAATAGAATAATAAAGGAGGAAAATAATTAAAATGGAAAACAGGCAATGTATACTTGAAAACCACCTCATATGTTTGCTTTTTCTTTCTTATGTGTTTGAGTTGCACATGGAATTACTGTGATTCTAAAATGCTACTCTTGTAGGCACCTTTAGTAATTGAATTTTTTTTCTGTATGTTTTGGCAGTTATTGTTTCTCCTCATGGAATGTGTGGTAGGCTTACTGGATTTTGTCCAAGCGATCTTGTGAAGCAAGTGTATTTCAGGTAGATTTTATCCATCCATTTATCTATATATATTTTGACATTCTTCCATCATTATTTTCTTGTTGTATAAATAGATTACTCATTTTTATTAATTATAAATCTTGTGTTAATATCTTCTTCTTCTTCATCTTCAATATGATTAAACAGTTCTGGCAAGTTTAGGACTTCAAATGGATTCATAGGTCTACCATACCATGTTTCCCAAGGTTCTGGTTGCCAGCTGAGGGGGCAAAATTGCTATGTTGAAGTTACCCTTGGCTTGCCCAGTGCTGGAAGTGACAAGGCGTTGCAATCAAACTCAAATTCTGTTAGGAATTTTCCCAAGCATCATATTGCTGAATCTCCTGCAGTGGGTAGAGGTGTTCCGAAGGGATCACCAGATCAAAGTTCAGTTTGTGAAAGAACATTTATTTATCCAGTAGAGGCAGTGCTTGTCCCAGTTTTGCAAACATCATTTGCTAGATCTTCTTTGAAAAGGTATCCATATTATTCTTTGCTAATTATTTCTGCAGTTCATATTAATGCTTAAAGAACTGTTTTGGAGCTTGACCATATTGGAATCAGGTGAGTAAATCAGATCAAGCAGGTGGTTTTAGCTAGACTGACATCATTTTATCTATCTCCCTCGGGTGGCTTCGTCCCTCACCAAATCTGACTCCCTCATCCATTCACTCCCCACCCCTACCTCTGGATCAATGGGCTCACTTTAACAAGAACCACTAAAATGAGTGATCTGATGAATTTAGTACCAACACTGGTCAAGGTTTGGGGTAAATTGTTCAAGATCACGTTCTTGATTGGCTGGTTCAAACTGCCTATTCCTATTCAGGTTCTGAAACATTCCTTTATGTTACATCAACTAACACTGATGTTGTGAACTTGCAGATTCTGGCTACAAAACTGGATAGGACCGTCATTGTCTGGCTCATCTTTCTTTATGCATTGGTTAGTGCAGTTATTTGTCAGTGTTCGCGTTTAGTTTTACTTATTACTCTTTTGGTTGGTGAAGTTAAATCCTTTTCATGGTTCTTTCTATAATTTCGATGAAAATATAGGCACTTTCCAACTGAAATATTTCTCGAATTTTGGGTAACATTTCTTGGTATGTGGATTGTCTGTTCTGTGGCATAGATGTCGTCTAATCTGAACCATTAATGAAACTTGAGGATGTTAATTCTTTTTGTTCTACATCTTTACTTATTCGCATTTGATGTTTTAAACTATTTGTGGTTTGTTTATCAAGTTCTTGACTTCTTGACACTCACCTTTCCTTTTATTACTTCTATGTGTTTTTTATTTTATTGTGATTTGTTTTTAAGAGCTGATCTCTGAAATTTCATTGTTCCTCTCACATCATTCTGATTCAGCAGTGCTGGCCAGATGGATTCGATGGATGGGTCATGGTTTGAGCCCAACGGGTTACGCACACGACATGGTTATAATAGTAGCAGCAACAGTAATAGTAGCAGCATCAGTAGCATAAGTAGCAGCTCTAGTGATAGTGATTACAAGATGACTACAGGAGCCGACGAACTTGAGGCAGATGCTGATTCTTTAACGTGCAGACAGTCTGGTTTATCTTCTAATGATCAGATGGAGAATGATTCTCTCAAATTGGTACTTTATTTTATTCAGAAAGAATCTTTTTCTATCTTTGTATTTTCACACACATGCAAACATTGCATTCACGCAAACACATGCGCGCCCGAACACACATATTCACACTCTTCTAATTTTTATAGCTATTTGCAATTCCCCTAATTGCATTTAGAGTAAATTTTGATCTTCGAATGTTTTAATTAGTAATAAATTTGGGTTTTGACTTTAGTAAATGTAAAGTAGTATGATCAAATCGCTTGTAAAAAATAGTTGTATGATCAAATCCATCCATCGATTTTATATATCTAGATCCACTGCATTGGCAAGAGTTGTCTTTCTCTGTAGAAGAATAAAATCCGCTCTATCCCACATCGCCTAAATAGAAGGTTTGCTATAGCTTTAAAGACCTGTTCAGGCCGTCCACCTAATAGCTTAGGTTTTTAGGTTGGAAACTTAACATAGTATTGGAGCATTGATTGTCCATGACAAGTCCCATACGAGCCTGCACGTGAGGGGGAGTGTAGAAGAATAGAATCCACTCTATCCCACATCGCCTAAATAGAAGGCTTGCTATAGCTTCATATACTTGTTCAGGCCCTCCACCATTGCTTAGGCTTTTAGGCTGGAAACTTAACACTCTCGATTGTGGTTGTTCATATAACATTTATTTTCTTTTGCTATTGAGAAACTTTGTAAGTGTTAACATTTAACTCATGCAATGAAGCATTTTAAATATACACATGGCTCTTGTAGGAATTTGTAAGAATTAGTTGTCGTAAACAGCTTACAGAGGGAGTTCCTGGTTTATTTAGCTTATTGTTAAGTTTGAATTATTGAATACTGATGTCCAACACATTACCAATTTCACTGGATTATTCTGTTTTACATAGTTGTAGTTGTTGTTGTGTGTGTGTGTGTGTCTGTTTTTTATTATAATAAGTGTTCCTCAACTTTTTAAAGTTCTCAGATCTGTGCTTTGTATTTTGGATGGATGTTACTGAGCTTGAAGCCAAATTATTTAATTGTTTAGGAGATTAGTTTATCCCATCTGTACTTGGAACTGGGGAGTGGGTTCAAGTTTGTTAGGATTTAGGTCTAGAGAAATGTTTGGGGGAGGTGTGCGTGCAATCTTCATTCTGGCTAGATTTGTTTTGGTATTGGTGGTAGTCTGGCAGCAGTAGAAGCAACTGTAAGTGGGAGTTGTTTTAATGCGATTTGTATCTTTAGTTGATGTGATAAAGTCCATTTATTGTTATATATTTCTTCTTCTTCTTCCTCTGCTTCTGTTATTATTATTATTATTATTATTATAATACAACACAATAATTGAACCACATTATTAATGCAGGGATCTAAGCGTCCCCGAATGGGAATGGCAGAACCATTTGGTCAAGTGGGTGGAGTAATGAATGCTCCCGTGCAAGATGCATTCAAGTCTGATTACGGTTCTGTTGAAGTTAATAATTCAGCCATTACTGGAGTTGCAAGTGAGCAGATTGGATCTCATTGGGATTTGTATGAGGATAGGGGTATGGGCATGGATATCCAAGCTCTCCTCTCTGAGTTTGGAGATTTTGGCGATTTTTTTGAAAATGATGCTTTGCCTTTTGGGGAGGTAACTTCTTATCCTCTACAAACTATACTTATTTTCCAAGTATTATATATAAATCTCATGGTTTTGGATCCCCACTTTTTTTAGGCCATTTTGTGTAGTTGACTAACCTTGACATCACAGCTTTCAAAAACTACCATCCGTTTTGATTCTGTAGACATGTCAATCCAGGCTGATGTGAATTGACACAACAATTCACTACATATTCCCTTTCTTTATGAGGTTCCTTGCATGGTTGAAACAAAATAACATTTCTTTTCTTTCAATTAAAACATTAAAATTGCAGTTTGTATCAAGATTCTTCATTGTGTGATCTATGTTGATTATACTACTGTGACAGTGAAGGAATGTCATTTTTAAATTTAATGTTTTGAGAAATCTTTAATACTCTTTGAACTTTGAGATACCATCTATCGACTTAATTGCACTTAAGGCATGATTTGAATAAAGTTCTGCATTCTTTTCCTCCCAACATTTTATTCTTTGCTATTTTGTCTTCGGAAGTTGTGGCATATGGGCCTATGATTGCCTTAATAATTAAGCTTCCATGATAACTTATCATTACCCTTTTGCTTTGTGAAGCCCCCAGGAACTGCAGAGTCCCACGCTCTTATGTTTTCTGGACCAGATTGTGGAGATGTAGGTAGCAGTCCTTGTACTGGGGTAATGGATGTTTCAGATCAGATGCTTTTGCCTGTAGGTTTTCCATCTTTTGAGAGCTTTAATCCGCCTCCTCCTGCATCCACGGAGGAGTGTCTTACCAAAAATCAAGAAGTCACAAATAACACTCTCTCTTCAGGTCCAGTGAACGGCACACCAGCGTCTTCTACTGGTGAGTTTGACCATTTAATGAAAGCTGAAGCACTGATGACATTTGCTGTAGAATATGGAGCGGTTGAAACTCCCACAAGTGAGTTCTCCTCATCGATTTTCAGAAGCCCATATTTTCCAAAATCTCGAAAAGTGGAGAGCCCAAATTCAAGCCTCAATAGTTACGTATACGGTGCGACACTGCTCTCTTCTCCTTGCTTTGATGGATCGGATGAGAAGCCTGGAATGCCCGTAAATTCGAAAGCATGTCCTGGAAGGCGTGATACGAGTGCTATTCTTCACTTGAAGAAATATTACACTCATGTGGAGAGTGGGAATCAGCAATGTGATAGAAGATTAATTACAAGTACTAATAGTGTTGCTTCATGTGAGGGGGCAGCACCATCTCCTTTCTCTGGTTTCAATTCTACAAATGCTGTCAATTCTGTCCAGAGGAAAATGGCTGAAGGCACATTTGGAGCAGATAATTTTTTTCTGCCTATGAAGACTGTGCTTGCAACTGAAGTTGAATGCATTATGTTTCAAGCTTCTATGTGCAGGATACGGCATACGCTGTTATCTTTCACTAGTCCGCCATCCAATAGGTTAACTGGAAGCATTGGTTTGAATCAGTTTATCAGTGACCCAAGCACCATGGCAGACAATATATCTAGCAAGTATGAGATGAAGAAGAAAGAATCTATACCGGTTAGAATAGCAGGTGATATTGATGGAGGGTTGCTAGATGGGCCCCTTCATGCACCTGTCGGTGTTTGGCGCTCTGTTGGAGCTTCTAAAGGTGCAAAACCTACTAATTCACCTAGTATTGAAGTTTTCTCATCCATGCCCCATAATTCGTTCAATGAGGAAGGTATGCTATCATATGGGCAGAGGCAGCCGCTTCAGGAGCTTCTTGATGGCATGGCATTACTTGTCCAACAAGCTACCTCCTTTGTTGATGTGGCATTGGATGCTGATTGCGGAGATGGTCCTTATGGTTGGCTGGCATTACAAGAACAGTGGAGGCGTGGGTTTTCCTGTGGGCCATCTATGGTACATGCTGGGTGTGGAGGGATTTTAGCTTCATGTCATTCCCTGGATATTGCTGGCATGGAGTTGGTTGATCCACTTTCAGTTGATGTAAGCTTCTGCTATATGTGTCTTTGAAATGATTTTTATTATGATATTTATGACTATTTTTGCTTGTGCTAAGGTCACATCAATGCTGATTTCAATTATATTTCACTGTCAAACCACATGGATTTTTAGCTCATGATGCACTATTGAAGAAAATGGAAAATGAATCCTTAGATGATAATGATTGGTTGATGCAGATCTTCGTTAAATTTCAATACCATGTTACATATAGAAATTGCTCCTGATGCAGTAGAGTAAAAAAGGAAAATTAATTTCCCATATGATAAATGTCTACTGCTCCTTGATAAAAGAGTATCATTTTTTAAGTTAAGTGCTTAAATCATTCTAAACATGTTAAAAGAAACAAATCAGCATGTATGAAACTTGTTCCGGTAAAATGTAATGGCAGTGTTGTATGAATGTATAATGCGGTTGGCTATTGTATGTATCCTTATAATTTGAGCTAGCAGAGGGTTAAAACTTCATGGCGGGATTACTTTTTGATGTATCTATCGTGTACAATGTGTTCTACTGTACATGGGTAATATTTTCTTCATGTGCATCCAGTAATGTGAAGAAAGCCTTTTTAAAGGAAACAGAATACTTCTCCATTTTTGTTTCCTTTGATTAGTGCTCTTAAGGTGACTAGATAATTTCTTTCCTTCATAGGTTAAGGTAACCATATTCTTTTCAACAGAATCTATGAAAATGTTGAAGAATTTTTTTTATTATATTTTATTTATTTATTTATTTTTCAGATTCTAGGATTTTAGGACAAAGAAACACAAACTTATTTTGAGAATTGTTTTAATGGGATGTTCTTTAATCTGTCCTTCATTGCAGTAGCATAGAAATGTGTTTAGATATATTTTTTGTCCCGTCTTCTTAGATTTTCTCTTTTTTTTGAATGGTTTGATGTTATAAGTTAGAAGGGGAAATGAAGCTACATTATTTATTTTCAGTTTTAATTTACTCACAGAAACATGTGGACTTGCGTTTCACCTTGGGAAATTCTGATTTGTGAAGAAGGAACTATCTTCTTTAAGAAACAGAAGTTTTTTTTTCTCAGTAATTCATAGTAAAGTGTGGCTGCAGCTTGATGCTTAGTGCTTGTTCTTATATATATATATATATATATGTGATCAAGAATATATTCATTGAAAGAAAGGAGAGGCCTTTGGCTAGTACACGCTAGGTACTAAAATTATGATTGCTTGGTTTTGTAATTTAGTTACATCCAATATAAAATGATTTTGCAGTTTGAGAGAAAGGATTATCATAGATATCTTCAAAATATAATTGAGATAAGTTTCTTCTTAATTTTTATAAGTAAATTAATTGTTGGCTGCACGGAGGCTTATGCATCTGTCTTTTACCAATCAGTTTATATGTTCTGAGGAAGCAAACTCTTGGTTGTGCTTCAAGCACCTTGAGAACTGAGACTGAGATGTAATGCTGTATAGTCGTTTTTCTTTTTCTTGTTAACTTGACACCAGGTATTATTTCTTGTATGTATTAATACTTTTATTTGCAGTCATTTCTATTTGGCACACTATTGTGAGAAGAAAGTTATAAAATATAAAATCTGCATTTCATCTGATGTTACATTACATATATTAAGGGAGTGGATCTTTGTCTTTTATGATTCTTATTCAGATAATTTCTTTTTTCCTTTTCCTTTTTTTTTTTTTTTTTATAGGTTCATGCATCAACTGTGATTAGTTTGCTGCAGTCTGACATAAAAACAGCCCTAACATCTGCATTTGGCGTTTTGGAAGGCCCATTGTCTGTCACTGATTGGTGCAAAGGCCGGAGTCAATCAGGTGATACTGGAACCACAGGTGATGGATTTTCTGCTGAGATGACTCTCAGTGAATGCAGAGATTCTTCAAGTACTGTAACTCTTTCTACTGGAGATCCAATTAGCCCATCCCAGTCTTCTGCTGTTGGATCGTCTTGCCTCAAAGGTATGGTTGTGGTTCTATATACTTGATGAAATTTCTATATTTCAAGTGTACCAATTATTGGGCCACTGACACACTGTCTAGTGCCACAGATGGAGTTAGAGTGGAGGAGACGTGCCAAAGGAGATCAAACCAAGAAATCTATTCTTCAGAGTCAGAGCAGCAACAGGGCTCCCGGCTCAGGCCATCACTGTTTGTACTTCCATTGCCTGCTATTCTTGTTGGGTATGCATCCTGATTAAACAAGTTCTTCACTTTCACATTAGAAAAAGTTCAAATTACCAGGGGTGTGCTTGTTGGGTCAATTTTTTAAAATTCCAATGTTGATGGATATGTCAAGATCTACAAAATAAAAAACTGTTGGAGTATAGTGATGCTGATGTGAATGTCAGTATCAGAATAGAGTAATGAAAGTTTGTGCAAGCTTTGATAAAATGTGAAGTTGTTAATGAAACTTTAGTAATTAATAATAGGGACTCTGAGAAGTAAGAAATGAATAAACCTTATGAAATATTAGAACAGTAACAAGTTTGTCATGTGTATATGGCAAAAGCGATACTAGTGGGCATAAACAATGCATCCACTGCCAGGTCTGAACACTCCAAGATAATATAATAATGAAACCTAACTATGATCTACTAGAGAGGTTCATAACAACCTGTGATACAAAAGTCCAAATTTCCTGAAGTTCCTATTCTAAATGATACTGCAAAATATTCACAATTAGAGAATGAAGCATGGGCATCAAAATCTAGTATAAGTATTTAACAATACCACACTTCCAAATGTTAATCAACGTATTGTCTCAGTTCATTTCATTACAAGAAAATAAAGAAAATCAACTTATCAGAATAAGAATGAAAGAAACAAAGACGGGAAGAAATTTATCAAGAAAGTAATGCTGTAATTATTGAGCTGATGTTGAATAATAAAAGGATTGAAAGATTCAAAAAAATGACACAAATGCACGATGCTTAAATTAATTCTGGGTGTACTCTTAATGTTGAGACATTAAGAATTGATCAGAATTTTAAACCAAAATTAATGCAAGGAAATTACAGAGAGGAAAAAAAGATCTTGTCAATAAAATCAATTCATATCTTTGTATGTTAGTAGAGATATCAATATTAACTTTACTAATTACTAGGCTGACAGTATCAAGGATATTGGAAAATATCTTTATTTGATAATGGGTCCTTTTAAAGATTTAGTTAGTGTTTGGGCCTCTCATTAGGAATTTGCTGGGCGATCGTGAAACAAGTTTACTATGCAATTTGCTTAGCTAGCGTCATTAAGGTAATTTCTTGAAAAGGCCTGTACCACCTGTTTTCTAGAAGAAGTTTAAGGGTCCATCTCGAAAGTTTGCAACAGGAGTATTCCCTAGAAATTTTGTTCACCGTCATTATATTTTCATATTTAAATTATTCTTCAAAAGAAGGTTCCAAAATTATGAAGTGCTTAACTTCTTCAAATACAACTCTTCCTTTAATCTGCTTTCTAGAAGTAGGCTCTTTGGCTTGGCTTGAAAAATTAACAAGCTCAAAAATAAGATTAATCTTGGCTCGTTTATTGCAAAAGATCTTAAATGAGCCTTCAATCGGTTGAGCTTGGGTAGCTTAGTTATTAAGAGTATTAAGGAGCTTATCGAGCAGGGTAGTGCTTTACTCATGTTTGGCTTGAGAAATTCATGAGTTCAAAAATAAGATTAATCTGGGCTCCTTTATTTTATGAACGATCCCAAATGAGTCTCTTATTGATCCAATCTCAAGCCAAGCTCGATTAATTTGGTTTGTCTTACAGCCCTGTTAAGATGTCTTTTGTCTATTCGGCTTCTCAAGCTTTTGCCAACAATAACATACATGAGAAAGAGTGTACGGAAAATTTCTGTGTAATTTTGAAGCTTTTGGGGTTGATAATTCCTAAGAAATTTCATCGGTATTTATGCTATACATTCACAGGGAGTCCTCTTAAAATTGATGTTTGAAATAATCTCATTTGATTATCTGATTTTAGTGAGACGCATTGAATAGTGATTTTGCTTTCTTCTGCGTGCGCATAATATATTCATATATACTCTTCAGTGTTGGCCCACTAACATGTCCCTTGTGTAGCTTAAGAGTTGTATTTTTGTATATTGAGATAACAAATAATGGTTTATGTAATAGGTACCAGGATGATTGGCTTAAGACATCAGCAAACTCCCTACAACTCTGGGAAAAGGCCCCTCTTGAACCATATGCTCTGCAAAAACATGTAAGGTCCTCGAAACCTGTGCCAGTCAACTTTAGAAACACCATCTATGTGTCTTACATTCCTTTATTTCTACTGCTACTGAAATGTTGGAAAATGATTCCCATATGCCCAATGATTCTGCAACTTTTTTTTTTCTACTCATTGTTCATTGACTGTTGCAGATGACTTATTATGTTATATGTCCAGACATTGATCCTCTTACCTCTGCTGCTGCTGATTTTTTCCTACAGCTAGGAACTGGTGAGTGAGAAAGTGGTATAGGTGCTTTAACTCCAAATGCATAGACTGTTGCTTGTCTTCTACATGTATGGCTTATCTGTTCTTTAACAGAATGTTGCATAACATAGTGGTTACATGTATGGCTTATCTGTTCCTCTAACGGAATGTTGCATAGCACAGCGGTTTCAGATTTTTGTGTGAAGCGAAGTCCCACATCGCCTAGGTTTGAAAGTAATATGCTGTATATAAGCGCGAGGGCTCCCTCACCTCTTGAGCTAGTTTTTGGGGTTGAGTTCTACCCAAGACCATGTAACATTTTGCTCAAGTGTTTATATGTCAAACAGAATAAGATTATTGTAGATGCTACATAGTAGAATATTTTTATCCTTGGTCTTTGAAGGAAGGGAAAAAAGCAGAACAGTCTCCTTGAGGAATAAAGAAGAATGCATGACAAATTGTTTTGATAGTGAGTGATGATTTGTTGACCAGAAGAGGCTTACTGTGCTAAGTAGAGTACTTTGATCTTCTGTTTCTTGGGGAAAAATGGAAGAGAAAGGTCTAACTCACACAATAGGCTGTTGTCATTGACAGTGTCAGTTTTGGAAACTCTACTGTGTGGAATTAACATGAATTAATGTGTGTTGACTTCAATTTGGGTTCCATCACATACAATTTAGTCATACACAATGTCAGTTGTTTCCCCCCTAATTTTCATGTTTTTGTAGTGGTTATACAATTTCTATCTCGTTGATTTTTCTTAATTGGAATATTCCTTCAGTCTTAGCATGAGTTTTTCTTTCCAGTTTATGAGACATGCAAACTGGGAACTCATTCCCCGCAAAATTTGGGAAACCAAATGGAGATAGACTCGGGGAAATGGTCATCTTCTGGTTTTGTCCTACTTGATTGCCCTCAATCAATGAAGATAGAAAGCAGTGATGCATCTCTTGTTGGATCAATAAGTGATTATTTTCTCTCTCTGTCCAATGGTTGGGATTTGACAAGCTTTCTTAAGTCTCTCTCAAAGGTTCTCAAAGCTTTGAAACTTGGTACTAGTTTGACCTCAAACCCAAAAGAAGGAAATAGCGGTCCTTGTACGGTAAGCGGAAAATTCTCTTTTACCTTCATTTATTATTGTAGATTAAAATATTGATTGTTATGCGAGATATATTTTTCATTTCTTATTTTGTTTTGAGATGTTGCTATCTTTTGATGCGGGTTGCTGAGTATTATTCGTGGTTAAAATTTATTTTTCCTTGCAAGTTTGCTTTTAATATGTATTTTCTGTAATATGGGGCATTCATGTGTCTGAAGGTATTGGTTCTGAAAGCTAAAGCTCTTGCACTCTATCGTCTTACCTAATAGTCAATTAGTTCATAACTTTTGATGTGATTGTCTTTTAGTATATCTAAACTATTTCTTTGATATAGAAAATGCTATATTTGATGTAGTGTTTACTCTCTCTCTCTCCCTCTCTCTCTCTTAAAGCATTGAATTGTTCTGTTATAGCCCAGAAATAGGTTCTCTCTTACTCACCTAAAGAATTGGGCTCTATTGTTTTCTTACTTCCAAGCTCCTCTCTAGTGATTCTGGGTATATAGGATTCGCTAATTGATCTATAAAAGAAAAACATGCACTTAAATTATCGAGACATGGAAAAGCATTTCCTGGTTGCTGGACATTGTCAGGCTGGTAAAATGATAAAGGGTTATTAGGAATTATTGGAGACTGTTCAGGTGGGGCATTAGTTTATAACCCTATAGACATCCATTTAGGATGGGCAGCTTGAAGTGTTTCCAGCAGCAAAGGATGAGGGCAACTTTTTGAAATGCCAAGGCACGACTTGTGGCAATTTATATGTCCGAGTCACGAATCATAAGCCTTAGAAACACTGGCATCATTTAATATGAGCTAAAAAGTGGAAAGCTTAACGGTTGCCACTTCAGAGTTATTTTTTTTTATTACTCAGGTTCTTTGCCATGTAAAAATGTAACATGGCCAACTCAGTTGCTCAAATCTGATGGATTGTTCTAAAATAAGCCATGGTTATATAGCAATATTTTGATTAAGAATACTTGTTTCCCCCATTCAGTGGCTCTTGTATAATCTTTGCTAGTAATTTATGCAAGCCAAACTAGTCTGACATCACCTATTATATTGGTTCTGCAAATCAGATAATCTATGTCGTGTGCCCCTTCCCTGAGCCTGTTGCAGTTCTACAGACTGTCATTGAATCTTCTATTGCTGTTGGATCAATCATTCTTTCATCAGACAAGGAGAGAAGGTCCCTACTGCACAATCAGATTGGGAAGGCATTAAGCTGCTCAGCAGTCGTGGATGAAGCATCGATATCAAATATTCTAACACTTTCAGGGTTTAGTATTCCTAAATTGGTACTGCAGATTGTGACAGTTGATGCCATTTTTAGGGTTACAAGTCCAGTTCTTAATGAGCTTGTCATTCTTAAGGAAACTGCTTTCACTGTTTACAACAAGGCTAGGAGAATTTCACGAGGATCCTCTAATGATGTGGTCCAGTCATCATCTTTATCAGGTCGATCTCATTCAGTCTTGATGCAAATGACTTCTCCTATTCCTTCAATGTGGAAGGACTCTGTTGGTCCTCGAATGACAGGACCTTCCCTTCCAAGAGAGGGTGAACTCGATGCTAGCTTGAGGTCTGGAACTTGGGATAGTTCTTGGCAAACAGCAAGGACTGGAGGATTAAGCTGTGATCCAAACAGAATTGGAGATTTTCCTATTCAAGATGAAATTCATTATATGTTTGAACCGCTTTTTATTCTTGCGGAACCTGGTTCTTTAGAGCATGGAGTTGCACCTACAGTTTTCGGTAATTTAGCATCGGAATCTTCAAAGTCATTGTCTGATGATAGTGGATGCTTTATGCAAAGTGCTGGTTCAGCTGGAAGTGTAGATACTGGACCAAGCTCTCAACTTGAAGGATCTGAGCCTGATGGCTTTGGATCTAGCCATCAAAAGACTCCTCCTAGCTTACATTGTTGTTATGGATGGACAGAGGATTGGCGTTGGCTAGTATGCATTTGGACAGATTCAAGGGGAGAGTTACTTGACAGCCATATTTACCCTTTTGGTGGAATTAGTAGTAGGCAAGACACAAAGGGTCTGCAATGCCTGTTTGTGCAAGTTTTGCAGCAAGGCTGTCAGATACTTCAGGCAAGTTGTTCTCCGGATACTGGTGCTGTTAAGCCTAGAGATTTCGTGATAACACGCATTGGATGTTTTTATGAGCTTGAATGCCAAGGTATAATTTTTTCCCATCATCTTATGTTTCTAATCTTCTATATTTTGTTATTTCGTGCTGGGAAAATTGCTATCCTATATTGCCCTGCTTTCTAGTAGTTTTTAATGTGCTGCCTCATAGTATGATAATTACAGGTAGCAGCCTGATTTTTTACAGCTGAAATATTTTTGAGCTAACTGAATAAATTATTTATTTGTTCTTTTTAAAAGAATAAACTTGACACTCTTAGTATTTCCACCATTGGTATGTAATGTGATAGGATATAATGAGTTCCCATTCGCACGGCATTTTAATAATTTTGCTCGTAAAACCTGCTGCTGTGCTATTGGAGATTCTGCATCTAGTTGTAGTTACCATCCTTTTAGCCAACCAGTTGAGAGCATTTGCAAATGAGGCTGTAAACTTTCCCTTTAATATATCCTTTGGTCGTTTTGACATTTGAACTTTCTGTCATAAATTGTAAACAGAGTGGCAGAAAGCCATTTATTCAGTTGGCGGGTCAGATGTGAAAAAATGGCCCCTGCAACTACGACGGTCTGTGCCTGATGGGATGCCTACAGGCAGTAATGGAACTTCATTGCAGCAACAGGAGATGAGTTTGCTTCAAGAGAGAACCCTACCTTCCTCACCTAGTCCTTTGTACAGTCATTCAAAATCTTCTGGCTTTATGAAAGGTGGTTTAGGACAACCAGCTGCAAGAAAGCAGCTTATGGGTGGACATACAGTGGTTGACAGCTCAAGGGGTTTGCTTCACTGGGTGCAGAGTATCAGTTTCGTTTCACTTTCTATTGACCATTCCTTGCATCTAGTTTTTCAAGCAGATTCATCATCTCCTGGTACAGCTATCATCCTCCTTTTACTTCATTTTTCATCCTCTCCTTAATTGCATTAATCTGACTGTAAAATCTATGTAGTATATATCAACTATATGGTACCCCTACTGTTGAACATTTTGTAACTTTTATTGGTGGGTGGTTCATGTTTATGGTACAGCATGAAGGGCATAAAGCATACCATTTTTCTATTAGTATAATGCATCATCACGTGCCTTAGTTTTGTAAGGGTTGTAAACAGATTAGTTCTAACCATGTCTATAAATAGATTTACAAATGAATATGCATTCGATCAACAGTTACTAGATATAAAATGGATCAGATTTTGACCATGATATATATTGACTGCACAATCACAAGCCATAAGCATGATATATGCATTTACAGTTCTTGGGTGATAGGGTAATTCCCTAATGTTGGTCTTAACCTTTTGAGTGGGCCATAACTCTAGGGCATACAAATTGGCTACTCATGGATCCACTAAAAAGGGTTGTAGTTTCAATAAAGAAGAATATATTTGTTTTCTCCACTTGTGTCCAATACCAGTTTGGAGTTTGGGGACGCAGCTTTCTTTGCTTTTTGAGTGTACAACTGTATATGGCTCATTTCAATTGAAACTTTCACCATAATATTGTTATTTTCTTTTTTGTTTGATAATTGGTGATGCATTGATGCATTACATTATATAGTGTTTATATTATGCTCAGTTTTTTATTTTTTTCAAACTATTGAGAACAATTCTATGACTTAATTCGTTACACATAAACCCAAAGAGGCAAAGGCACATATGCATGTATAATGATTTCCTTATACAAGGACTTGGCTTTTTAGTCGGTGTAAGATTGGAATTTTGGAGAACCAACCGTTGGATTAGATATTCTTCCAATGTATGTCTTGCATGCCAAAAATCATAGTGATCTGACAGTCGGTTTCTAGATTGAGAAAAACTGTAACTGTTAGATACCGTCATAGTTTTTTACAGTCTGTATTCTAGAAATTGACTGTCAGATCACTGTGATTTTTGGTATGCATGTTATACATAGGACGAAAGTCAGCATGATGCTCATGGGTAATTATGGGATGCATATTTTGAAAAACTGATTGTTGGATTAGATACTATGCATATGTATGTCACGCATGCCAAAAATCATAGTGATCTTACTGTATGTTTCTCAAATATGTCACTAATAGGGTGATATCATTTGTTAACTAATAGGGTGATATCAGATAATTAAAATACATTATCCATTCTAATCCTTTTTTTTTTCCAAAACAATGTGAAAATCTTAGGTGGGGCACATCAATTGTTGGCTCTAATTGTGTTTATTATGCATGTCTTGAGTACTCATAGTCAGTCATATGTGATATATGAAGTTTTCCCGCTGTAGTACTTACAGCTAGCACTGTGCAGGGGGAGGAACTCAAGGTGCCAGCACTATGGGCCCGTCAGGCTATCTGGAAGGGTTCACACCTGT
>JAESVK010001014.1:1551042-1621909 GCA_017140935.1 Hamamelis virginiana
CTCTCCCTCTCTAAAGTTTCTCACAAGACTTGGGATTCACACTCATATAGAAAGAGTAAAATTGGATGTCTAATTCACCAATCAAATATCACAATTTAGCTTAGCTAAACTCTTATTGCTGAAATATCATCATCCTTATTTATATTGTGCTGGCTAATTTGTTAGTAAAATATTTTGGTTGTTGTATACCCCTTTCCTTAAAGTTTTAAGGGTTTAAGGGAAGGAGGAGGGCTGCCTAGTTGTGTAGCTCATAAGTTCATAAAGTTTCTCAAAGGGGGAAAAAATTAACAAAGAATTCTTGTGTGACATTCTAAAACCTTTCTTAATACAATGGCCATAAATAAAAAAAAAAAATTAAAATTAACTCCCTAAAATAAAATTAAATGGAGGTAATTAAAGGACAAAAAAGTGAGTGAGAAAGGAAGAAGCAAAAGTAACATGGGTGGCACTGATTGGTATATGCTAGGGCCCTCCAACTCTTAGCGTATGGACAAAGCTTAACCCAACCAACCACTATTGATGCTCATCTTGTATCTTTTCTTCTTCCACAGACACCCATGTGCAAGGCATATGATGCTAATGTGCCACGTTTCATTGATCCTCCATTTAATTAATTGCATAAAAACAGATTGGTAGTGGAAAGGAATTGAAGTACTTTTTTTGTTTTTGATTTTGTTTTTTGTTTTCTTTTTGTTTTGATGCTATACACATGGGGGTGGTTGGAACCATGTTTTTTAAAACACAAATTTAAAAATTGATTGATTTGGGCAATTAGTGTTAGTGAGGTAAATCAAATTGGTCACAACGTCCTTTTCAGGTCGGTCGAA
This sequence comes from Hamamelis virginiana, assembly GCA_017140935.1. NCBI lineage: Eukaryota > Viridiplantae > Streptophyta > Magnoliopsida > Saxifragales > Hamamelidaceae > Hamamelis > Hamamelis virginiana. The sequence goes on from JAESVK010001014.1 coordinate 1,551,870, forward strand.
TTGCTATTGGTCATTTTAAATTAGATGATACATGTCACATGCGTACTGGACCCATACATGCACAGCCTTATACAACAAAATAAGAGTGGACTAAAATGTTCATACCAACTTAAAGTAAATAAACACCTATGTGACCTCAATCTTGTTATTCAACTTGTATTTTATATATATATATATATATATATATATATATATGGTTTCAATACTTTGCCTATTATCTAAAATGAGTAATTTTATAGATCTAAACTTTTTAGGGTATTGGCTCATTTTATCTTTAAGGATTAATTTGAATTCAAATTCGAGTGGGAATAGGTCTAAGCAAGATTATGTTGGTATAAAAAAAAAAAAAAAAAATTGTTCCAATCACCCATTCACTCAAATCATGTGAAATCTACTTTATAATGATATAGTTATTAATTATATGGCGATTTAATTTATTTTTAAGAGTCTAGACCCAAATCCAGCTAGAGCTGGCCTAAAATACTCTGTAAAAAAAAAAAAAAAAAACCCTCATTCCATTCGCTCAAATAAGGTGAGACCTATATTGAAACAATATGATTTCAATCCATGTCATGTGAATCTCAACAATATTAACGCATGAGATGAATTAGAATTTGAGAGAGTTGTGATTCATAATATTTTTTATCTAAAAAATGAATTTATAGAAATTTATTCATAAAAATAGAATGCATTGAGGCCGCCCAAGAAAAAAATGGCTACAATAGCCCTTGAAAGAAAGATCAATAAAAATGCCAACATTTTTTTTATTTTTTTTATTTTACAAATGGAGTGCAATAATACCAAGAAACCTTTCTTTGTTTTCTTTGAGAATGGGAGTTTGGACTTTGAAATTTCTTGTGCATTTACATTTGTCCTGCGCCTTAGGGGAAAAAAAAAAACAGAAAGAAAAGTAAACCAATCCAAAATATTAAAAAAAAAAAATTCATTATTAATAAGTAATCTTTCCTCAACAACCCTTTTTTTTTTTTTTTTTTTTTTAAATGTTCAATATAAGGTGTATACAAAACACCAAGAGCAGCACCCTAACATTATTGTGCATCCTTAAAACATATTGGTGGTGCATCTAAACAATCAAAGGTCACCATCACATAGCATCAAATTAATCATATTTATTGGCTTCTTTCCACAAAATATCTTCTTGTGTGGTCATGGTTCATCATTGCTATATATTTCAAGTAAAAACCATTAGCCCTAAACTAATGGTTCATCATTGCTACATAGTTTGTTAAGGGTCTTTTGACCTAGCAACACCTATCCTCGCCTTCGAGAAAGTGATTTTAAGTTCCAACACATTCCAAAAAAAAAAAAAAACCCCTTATGGAGTAATTGCCATTGTCGCAATTTCTTGAAACCCTGATCATTATAATCCACTCACATGACATGGAATTCACTCTTATATAACACTTGAAAATTAAAACCGTTGGAACAAATAGCATTACTCAAAAATTAAATTGATCAAAGTTTATCATAAAGACCTAGCCCATTCCAACTTCTTTGTAGCTATTCAATAGATAGATCCATTACTACTAGGTAACAAAATCCTAGAATTTAAATAGGATTGCTTGGATTTTACATCTTTTGAATCGACAAGCCTGTCCCACTAATATAATGTGATTCCTCTTCCAATTCAAAGTGAAATTTAAATTACAAAGTCTCCCTCTTTGTACCAACCAAAATTTGGCCCACTTATTCATCATTTCAATTTGTTTCCATCTATTTCTGCGCGTTTTGGTCCCATTTATCCTTTTCAAAACCCTCATTTTCATTCATGTCATGCCTCTATTATTGCCATTTGTGATATTTCTTTGGTTTTACCCAAATTAATTTTGAAATATACTACTTTGACCATTAGAGCAAACTTCCTATCCCATAGAGTGTGTAAAACTCAATCTTTTTTTTTTTTTTTTTCACCCTTTGTTACATTTATTCAATTTTACTCAAGTTAGTTTTGGAGAAAACCTCGTCTTCTTACATGAAAATTACCCAACCCATCCTTTTTTCGCCCTTTAATCATGCATAATGTGTTACAATAATACTCGATTCCTTTTATAACATTTCTTCTGTATTACCCGAATTGATCTTAAAAGATACTATTCTTACCGTCGGATCAAGCCCTCTTATTTCACATGCCTATTTCACATGAGAATGCTTGAAACGCACCCCATTTTTCTCACACTCATGTCATGCCTATCTCATTTATGACATTTCTTCATGTATAACATTTCTTTGATTTTATTCAAATTAATTTTCAAAAATTCTGCTTTAACCATAAGAGAGAGCCTCCTCTCTCACATGGGAAAGCATGAAACCCATTCCATCTCTTTTTGCTCTTTTTCTCACTTATGTTATGCCTACAGTTAGCCCTATGCTAACCTATTTATAACATTTCTTCATTTCTACCCAAAATGATCTTCAAAAATATTGCTTTGACAATACTACTTTGATTGCCAAAATATACACTCTCTCATATGAAAATGTGTGAAACCCAACTCATGTAATGTGAGACTCCTCTCACTTGTGATAGAAGCAATGATACTCATGGCAGAATGAATAGTAATACTTAATTTTTTTTAAAAAAAAATCTTAAATATAACACTCCTTTTATAATTCCTATTCCATCACTTAACTTGACACTTGATATAACAAATCAGTTACCATATAAATCTTCATCCACTTTTGGGGAAAAAAAAATACCATATAAATTTATCATAGAGCAATACTAAATACTGCTACAATGAATCGCTACAAAAAAAAAAAAAAAAAAAAAAAAATGAGAGTAGTATTGAAAAATCATCCATGGACATTTTTGAAAATTCACAATTTTTATTTTTTATAGCGATACTTGTAGTGATATGTTATAGCGATACATAGTATTTTCCTTTATCATATCGTGCCTGCCATAGTATGATTATAAATGAGAATCATAAAAGTATGATTTAAAAAAAACATAAAAAGTAAAAATTCAAAGAGATGGCTTTTTAAATCAATGCCCTATGACAAGTTGACAATTGAGATTTTACTCCGAAAATTTACCTTTTCAGTTTTAATTTTATTTGGGTATAATTGATATTCTAGTATTCTACTTTAAGTAATGATCTAGTCAGCTAAGCACTTATGCCCATTGGATGATCTTATCACTTAAAAAAGCCTATATTGATGAAATGATCCAACGGTTATAATTCTTGGCTGACTACATCATTTCAATATATATATATATATATATATATATTGAATTAGGGACCCACAAGAACTGTCCTTCGTGATCATTCCCCACAAACCCAAAAATAATGTGCCAACAAACAGCTCATCAAATCTGTTCATAACCACAATTCTCAACAGAGAAGGGGATTTTGGAGTTCTGATTATCAAGTGTTATCTTCACTTACCATGATCAATGCAATTAGACCATCTGATTAACCACAAATCCACATGATCAATATCAGCAACAAATTAAAAATTTTATTACAATAAATGGATCACAAAGTACAAATAATGCAAGCTGATGAATAAAATACAACAAAGGATCAAAGTATCAAACCCACCAGGACCATGCCAATTCAGTACAAGCAGAAGAAGCCCAATCACATTCCTCCTCCCCCTGATCTTCTTATTAACCCTAACTCTAAACCAGTAAAAAAACCAATTTTACAGAGAACATATATATATATATTACATCACCAAACACATGAATCACACCCAATCAAAACCCAGAAATCACATCAATAACAATAAATAAATTAAAATCTAAATTTAAATAATGCATAAAAAAATTCTGAACCCCATTTCCTCTCGCTCTCTCTCTCTCTCTAGAAGTCATGAGATGTGTAAATCAAAGAGAGAGAAAGAGAGAAAGAGAGGAAGGAGGAAACATGCTATCTAGGTGTGGAATTTGAGTGAGTTCAGAAGAGGAAGCCGAAAGCGAGAGCTGTTAGAGAAGCGAAGGCGGTGGGGAAGAAGACGGAAGCGTCGGATGCTGGGCTCGGGGCCGGAGAATCGGCGGCGGATACGTTTTGGACGGCTGATACAGCCATCAACATCATAACGACTGCTACGAAGAGCTTCATCTTCAATGCCTCCATTATACAAAGGATAAGAGAGGGAGAAAATGAAAGGGATTTAGAAAGAGAGAAAAAGATCTCTACGATTACTCTGGCAAAAAAAAAAAGCTTTGGGTTGCAGAGATGAATGGCAGAGGCAGTGAGAGAAAATGGTTGGGATGGTGGGGTTTATATCTAAAATCTAGAGAGAGAAAGTTAAAGAGAGAGAAAGGTGGGAGGGATTTGCGGGCAGCTGCCCGAGACGAACGTTAAGGGTTCCTGGGACAGACGTGCTTTTGCTTTTTTTGCTTTGCTTTTTTCACGTTTCGTTTCTTATTTTAATTTTAGAGAGAGAAAGAGAGGAGAGAGAGAGTGGGCTGCCCGTGGGATTTTTGACAGGTGGTGTAGCCATGGCTGCCATACAGCTGGCAACAAGGGCTTTGTGGGTCTCCCACCTTTTGCTGTCTTCTTTACCACTGTTTTGGATTCTTACTATTTTTTAAAAAAAATTATTATTTTTTACTTTTATTTTTTTTAATTAATAAATTTTTACAAGTATGTTTGAAATTTTCTTGTGCAGTGGGAGGAATGTGAGGTGATGGTTGCTTTGGGACTCTGGGTTACTGTTTTTTTTGGATAATTGACTCTGGGTTACTGTTAGGTGGTGGGGAATGTTTGAAACTTCTCAAGTTTGTTGAACAGCTTGTGGTATTATGCACTTTGGGTTTCTATAGGATTTAAAATCAATGGGACCAAGTAGTCGAGATGCACGCAAGCTGATTTGAACACCCTCATTGTAAATTAAAAAAAAAAAAAACAATGGGATCAAGATCATTGATTTCATAAACTATAATGTTTTAAAATTAAAATTTGAATATAATATAATTAATTTATATTATGAATGGATTCAAAATAATTTTATTAAAATTAATTGAAATAATTTAATTTTTTCAAATATTAATAAATTGATTGAGTGGATTATTAGCGAATTAAAACCCATATTTGAACTTATTTCTATTGCTCAATGAACGAATTGAAACAAAGTTTTTACGGGGACAAATACTCATAAGAGCAACTCCAATGGTTGAATCTATTTTTTTGGGTTCAAATTTATTTTTTAAATCTGCTACTGTGAAATAAATAATCATTTGGATCCAGCTGCTCCAATGGTTGTGGATCTATTTTTTTTTTCTCCTCTCTCTATCTCTCTCTTCCGCCAAACTATGCACAAGTTTATAGATACTTTTATGTATTTTGAACAAAAATGAATCCATCTAAACTTAGGTTCAAATTTAGCTCAACTTTTAAATCCAAGCTATTTTAAACCGAAAAATAAACCCACTGTTAGAGCAAGGAATTTGACATTTGGGTTCAAAAAGAAAATCTAAACCTGTATATAAACCCACCATTGGAGTTGTTCTAAATTCCTAACATAAGTATTTTACACCACTAGATCCAATGGTTTGTTTGATATAACAAATATATATATACAAAGGAATTTAAAAATCTCAAGGACATCAAGCATAAAATTGAACTTCATGGAATAAAACTCAAAATTTGAAGGACTTTTGAATAATTTTTCCAATTATACGAGGACATGGTCATGGAATTTTCTAGTGCCTATTTCTTTCTTGTAGAAAAAGATTTATGAGGTTTGGACTTTTTAAGATACGCACCAAAATCAATTATTTTATCCAATAAAATTATTTTTCGGCATAATCTAAATATAGAAGTTATGGATATCTATGTTAGGTACATTAGTTGGAAACCCCCCAAGTTTGGTAAGAATAAATTGTAGGAATTGAATGATCTTCCTAATTAATTAAGAGATCAAATTCTTGGAGGCCTTGTTTTGGTACATATGCAACAAATACAATCAAGGGGAGGTTGCCCTCTTTTCCTTTTTGTCAATCAAGTGAATGTGTACCTAATGCTTACCCTATTCGTAGGCACTTCCATCGGTAGTCGTTCAATTACAAGATCTAGACCTCCACGACTTTTCAAATTGTGGTTCTGAGCCAATTGACCCACCAAGTAGGTGTAGAAAATGATTAAAGTACGTTTTCTAAATAATTTACCAAAGACATTGTCATGTTAATACAATATACGCAGTGACATTAAGTCAGTTAATTATCATGATAAATCTCGTGATTGGTCATGTTGAGAAAAAGAATGTACAAGTGATTATTAGAGTAACATTTTTTTCACTTGTATCATTTACCTTGCGAATATTACATTATGTTTTATGATGAATCAAGTTCATCGGACATGTCATGCATGGATGCTTTCTAGCTCTAAAATCAAGCAAAATCTCATAAGAATTTTCCTTCTTCACTCCTCTTTTATGGAAGATTTAAAAAATAGAAAGAAATTAAGATGGAAAATATTTGGAAGAAAGTATAGTAGTGCTCTAAAAATAATGCCAGATTGTTGTTATTAATCCAATGTAAATTTTATATGGGATTAAGAGAATGCAATTAGTCAACAAGGAGATTGAAGCTAGGGATTGAAATTAAGAAGATTGAAGCTTAAAATTCAAATGAAAAGGAAATGGTAACTGTCTGATATGTACAGTGCTGTGTGTTCCGATTGGATGGTTGGAAAGATGACCTAATTTGTGCCAATCAAAGTTGGTGTATGGTCTGCATCACTTGTATTGCAAATCACCTGTAAATTTCTGTGGATTTTTTTTTTTTTTTTCTCATTTCTTAGCTTGTTCTTCCAATTTCGACCAAATCCAAAAGGTTGTCTAAGTTGAGGATTTATTAAAGTGCCTAATAACGCGTAACTTGAAAATATTATTTATTTAATGATTGACAAGTTCAAAGAGGGGTGAAGTAGATACGATCGATTTTAATATTTTATAGAACACGAAATGGCAACTTTCAAGATTGGATTTGGTCAATTGTATTTGACAGCGCGCCCGACACTTCCCCCTTTTTAGAGACTTTTGGCTGTTCTATAAAAATTGATTTTTTTTTCCCGATGCCAGACTGTAGAAACTAATTTTTTCTCCGAAACCCTCTAATATTAACAAATGAATATTGATGCATTTTCATGTGCATAAATTGAAATCTATCTCTTAACAGTTGGAATACGTCCCATTAGACATACAGACTATCGACAAAAGTTAAGTTGTTAAAAAAGGACATGATAGCTCATCATATGAGATGATGTGAGCTTTCAACGTTTAATGACTCGCGCACTTGGATTTTAAGGCGACATGGACAAGGCTAACACCTACTCTGCATTAATTCATAAATAAACTTGTGGCTTACTCCATGAGTGGGGTGAGAAGGAATTTAACTTCAAATTTTCTGCTTCTTGAAGTATAGGCATCAAGATTAACTATAGTATTTCATGGGATGGACTAATTAGTTGAGCCAACATAGGGTACCTTTTTGGGTCTAAACTAATCCTTAGGGAATGACGGAATCACCTGCAAATCTTGTCCACCACGATAGTCAAGGTTCAATCTTAGGACTTCCGCTTCATGAGACACGGTCCTTAACTGCCTAAGCTGCCTAAGCTACCTTGATGGGTTGAGTTGAATTAGTATATTATTTTCATAAATTTGTCCACACTAAATTTTTATTAATTTAGCTGAAATCCCAAGAAAAAAATTTGTAAGATTAAGTGACGTATGTACGAACTTAAGCACCATTTGGTTATTGTGTTTTTTAAAGTAGTTTTCTTGTTTTTTAAAAGCAAAAATTGCATTTCTTAATTTTATTACTTAGAAGCAAGAAAATTACATCCCAACCCTAACCAAACAATAACTTTGAATAATTACAAGTCAAAAGTTATAATTATTCATAAAATCATCCACTAGAAGTCTAGAACCAGTCAAAATAGAGATTTAAATCCCATAAAATCATTATTCATGATCACCACTTTACCACTTTGGAGGGGCATACAAGCCTCAACTCTGAATTGAACAAATGGTGTCCATTGCTTTTTACATCCACTTGACCGTTGTGAAATTTGAATGAGTCATGGAGCCACTAAAATTGTACTACACCCATGTGAATAGAAACCTAGCTTCTTTGCTTTTCAAGTTTGAACCACTAGGGTCCATAAAAACAGCACCATTGTCCAAAAGTCATGTCTCCTATGTACATTATTAATAAATTTCATCTTTTCTACCTAGTTACTTTATGGTTATCAGATGGCACTGGTTAGACCACCCCTATGGAAACCACTTTTTGATTTTCTACCATTTTTTTTTATAAAAAAAAAAAAAAAAAAATCGGGGTCTAAAAGAGAGTCTAAATGAGCTTTTGGACTGTACAATGGTGGGATAATTAATTTTCATACTTTCCTAAAATGGAGGAGGTGATTGATGAGAGAGTAGAGAAAAGGGGCTGTTCATGTGTTGACATTACGTCCGACCGAGCCTCTCTGTCAATAAATGATGAAATGTCCTGTTTTCAAAACGTCTTTTTAATAATTTCAGATTTTCTCAAAATTTATTTTGATTTTCTTGAAAACAGTTTTCATTTTGTGCAACCAAACATGTTTTCTCTTCAATTTGTTTTTAATGAAAATGGTGAAAATTTTCCTGAACCAAACAGCCTATAGCGTTGAAGAAATTAAGCCCAGAAAAATGTCCACATGCAACCTCCAAACATGTGAGCAATTAATTACTAATATTTTGTCTGGTGCAAAGGAGTCATTGTCTCTGTGGTGTTATTCCTATTGCAGGAATCAAGATGGTCCCTATGATATCTTATCTACCAAATAAGTTCAAAGCCTGCAATTATAGAATGGCTTGTGCCTCTCAAGCACAGCTTCAATATTGATCAAATATATGGGTGAGCATCAAGCTGGTTAGGTCATTAATTTCACTCTTAACCCAACCTCATTCTGATGGGTAATTAATGACACCTTAGTAATGTACGTTTTATATATCTAACTTAGGGCATTCTGTTAGAAATAATCGGATTTGGGACTCTAATTTTCCTCTATGTATTGTTATTGGCAGGGAGCAAGCTAAAAAAAAAACAGAAGAAGGAAATGGAAAATCGATTTCTTCTTAATTGGATTTAGACTGCTATAAGCTCTAATAATCTCATATGGATTAGTGTCCTCAATCGAGTTTCATGGTTTTTCTACCGCTAAATTGCTAACAAGAACGATATCACGCAATTATTGATAATAACCTGCACTTCACAAAACTACTAATACAATCTTGAAAGGTAATAGCATTTTATGTATTTGCATTACAACACGTCATGTTAAGTATAAGCCCATTTAGCAGATGAAAAATTCTAGGTGATCAAAATTTTTTAAACCAAATGGTATCAGAATAACATAGTCTTGATTTCTGTGCATTTAAAAAATGTACTGTGTTATTCTGATATATCATTTGATTTGAAATTTTTGATTTAAGATTTGGTCCACCTAGCATTACTCTCATAAGATACAATAAGACATCTTATTAGACAAGCACATACACTCTATACTTGATCTCCTATCACATTTCTGTCCACTGGATTCTCCTTTATTTGATGTGATGTGCTGCAATATGATATAACTTGATATTTTGATAACAAAATAGTTAGAAAGCATAAACACCACCATGTGAGTCATGACGAAACAACCATTTACATTAATTTTTTATTCTATCTGTTATGATAAACTGAACAAAAAAAAAAGAAAAAAAAAAAAGAAAAAAGAAAAAAAGAGAGTAAAATAAGACCAGAAAACAAAAGCCAAACTAATCTCTAGAAGACGATGAACGAGAGGAGGAATACATTCCACCCAACGATCTTCAAAAACATAATAATGCAGCCAACCATTGGCATCAAGAAGGACCCATTTCTGCGCGCCTAGCTGTCACCTGCCAAATTGACTAAGCAGATTATAATTTTTCCTCAGCATGCCCCATAGCCCATAAGCCTAATTGCCTCAGCAGCATCCCATTGTATGATGATTTGCCCAAGGCCTACTCTTCATCGTCCAGCCAAATATTTGAAAAACCCAGCAACAAAGACAATAATTTATCGGCATCTAGGCTCTGTTCCATTTAGATTCTGAGAAATCAATGTTCAGATATACCCATGAACTGGCATCCTTAATTAACACTTGGGGTTGTCATTAAACAAATAAATAGAAATAATTTTAATTAAAAATATAATACATAGAGCAATACAGTTGCCATATATGGGATACCTAAACGAATGTTTAAGTAATAAAACAAACATGGTCATTTCCAAAAACACTCTAAATGCTTTGTAAAACACTTTCTTATAGCTTTTACTAACGAAGTATCATTTCTAATACATCTTTGGGGCAGGCTTGGGCACGTTCAGCATTAGGTGATTCAATTCCCATGCATCTAAACTCCCCATTAAGCTTTCGAGTTACAAGATGGTTAAAAACATACACTCTCCCTCCCTAATTTCATACCCATGAGTAATTTCCATTACAAAATCCACACCAAGTGCGTACAGAAATACAGCTAGCCATTTCAGTTAATATATTTTCGAGTTAATAAATGCCCTTGGAATACTGAATGGTTTTTTTTTTTTACCTTCGTTTGGATCTTGGAAAGAGCATGAAAAAAAGAAAGGAAAAGGCTTTAAAATGCTTCATAAATGAATCGATTTCAATGTGCAATTTCTAGTACTTCACTTTCTTTTTTCTTTTTTACGCTCGTTCTTTTCAAGATCTAAAAAAGAGTCCTAACCAGCAGACGATGCATAAAGAATTTGAAGATGTATGTCAATTCAACGCGCCAATAATGACGAAGATTTCTAAATTTTTCATAGTTGAACTAGCTAGATCGATCATGAGTAATATATGATGTGAATCCTCAAAAAGTATGATTGCATACTAGCTTCTTGGCCACCAATAATGAGAACAAACTTTATAAGGGTACTTAGCTTGAGAGAAATATTGTCTGATCTTAGTAATCATGACGTCAATCTTTTTTCCCATCAACTGATCGATGAAACTTTACACCAAAAGATTTGATACATCTCATGCTCTAGGCCTTCATATATATGATCATGGGACTTTGAAAGAATACAGATAATCATTGTCAATCTCGTGGTTACTAAAAGGCCTAAAATCTGCATAATGTAAGTACATATATAGATGCAAATTAACTTACAGTTAGCTTCATGTAATGGGTGTGATATTTCAAATATTGCCGTCTGCTCTGGGTCCTCTCTACTCCCCAACCACACACGTACGTACATGCCCCCATTAATGCACACAAGAGCAAGCACTGTTATTTAGTTATGAAGCATGGAAAATTTCTTGGAAGTACTATTGGACACGATATATCATATATGATCCAGTGCAAGTGATTGGCTTGTTTTGGAACTACAACTTCATTTCTCCATTTTTCACATTTTTGGACCAACTCAAAATATCCAAACTCTACAACAGGAGCTAGTCAGTTGGCGAGAGTTGGAATTTAGAATAGATATTGGTCTCGGGTTAGTAGGGCGGTCCTGAGATTTTGGATGTCCTAGGCGAGCTCCTAAAATGTTAACATTTTAGAAGCTCGCCTAGGGCATCCAAAATCTTAGGACCGGCCCTGCTAACCCGAGACCAATAGTTGTCCTTATTATATATTGACAAAAAAAATTTGCATGTAAAATTTTAGTTCTTGAACCTTAATTTCTCATAAACTAAAACCTACAATAATCAATTCATGAAGCGGATTTTCAATAGACTCATCCCGAACCTCCTATCACCATTACAATACACACACACACACACAGAACTTCTATTATAAGGTGTACCTTATGCAACTTTGCGTAAGGTAACCTCTATAGGGCCCAATGCAGAGCGGATTTTTAAAAACTGACCGTTGAATTAGATGAATTGGTAATGATCGAATTTCTTTGCCAAAAATCATAGTGATCTAACAGGCAGTTTATGAAAAATATTAGAGTAAAAAATTGTGACTTTTTTGTTCTTTAAAAATATCAAATTTGATTACTACTCTTGAATATAATTACATTAAAATGGTTATAATTCAACTATATTTCCATCAATGTGTCAAACAAATTAACATAGAATAATGCTACCAAAAAATTAACAAAAATCATATCCTAAAGGAAAATGCAACCGAAAAATAAAAGAGACTAAATCGTAGAACACAACCGAGTAATCCAACCAATATCATTATCTCCATCAATTACTAAAACATAGATGGATTCTTCTTTTTCTACATTCCAAAAAGATAATAATAATAATAATAATAATAATAATAAAAACTTTGTACATGCCAAGAGACATATAAAAATAAATGTAAAAATATTGTTTATTGTTTTATCTAATTACTTGAAAAATCAAAAAATTCATACCGATATGCCAAGTATCACCTAAATTCCTCTAAATTATAAGCCTATAATGAAACCATGTTTCCATTTCATTTCAGATTTACCTTGGGTCATACACTCATAGAAAATAAAGAAAAACTGTTACAAATTGATGCCCCAAACTGTTATACGTACATTTTCATATTTTCATTCTTCTATGTAGTATATGTAGTATATTATTTATTTTTAATTTTTTTGTAAACATATATAATGTATTATATACTAAGCCCGAATTGATGCCCCAAAGATTGAATAAAAATATGATGCTCGAGGTAATCGCCTCTTGTGCCCTCAGGGCCGCCCTGCGAGTTAGAGACTCTTCAGAAATATTGTTTGTATATAGCCTGATTTCTTTTGTATTATTCAAAATTCTTAATGAGAAAAATGAAAAAGAAAGAAAAAATAAATCACCAAAAACTCCACCATTCAATTCATGGGCATCACTGCATCAATATTTCAGCAGATCAAAGAAGAGAAAATTTTTTTATTTTGAAAATGAGTTGCATCACTCCACCATTCAATTTTAAAATCTGCATCACTCCACCATTCAATTTATTGTTTTATTTTGAAAAATAAATCACCCACATGCATTTGGAAAATGAGTTGCAGATTTGTTTTTTTATTTTTTTTCTTAGATGAAATTTGGCTCAATGATTCATGTCTCTTTTTTTTATATATAGGATGAGATTTTGGATTCCATTTCTTATAAATGAGATTCTTGGTCCATTTGTTGTCCTCTTTTCCATTAGCAACTAACCACTAACTCTACTGAAATATATCTTCTCGCAAAAAAAAAAAAAAAAAGGGTTAAATGTTGACATTGAAGAACCATAGAGAAGAGAAAGATTGATCGAGCACCATGAATCGATGCAAAACTTTAGCTCTGGCCCTAACTAGAAGTTAGCAAGAAGCATAGAAAAGAAAATCAAAAGTAATTCTATTGATGATTGAGCTACAATCTGGTTGCATCTATATTTATTGACAAATTCATAGAAAACCTAATACTCGATCAAATTAGGAAAGTAAAAATACTCATCATAAATTAGGAAACCAACTCGAAAAAATAAATTGCGACAAATTGAATTTGATGTGGACCGGTCCAGAGAATGGATGGATTCTCTGGACCGGTCCAATTACATTATCTCTGGACTGGTCCAATTACATTATGGACTCGAATTTTTGGATCTTTAGAGAACTGAACTGGTTCACTTCTTTTTATATAACATTGGTCCAAAGGCATGAAGACTCGGTTCCGCTTGTCACTTGTCATCTCCATTAATACACAAACTTGCCAATTTGCATCAACTTTTAACTTTCAATAACAATAAAGAAAAATAATAAAACATAATGCATAAGTTAGCATAAAATGGAAAAATAAACATTGCTAATATAAAACCTCCTCGGAGGGCCCAAAATCATAATATTTTTCTCGAAATCAACTTTACCGATGAGTTTAACATTACTAACCAAACAAATCATTCTTTCTCTTTAGGCTATGTTTGGATTGAGAGAGTTGGAGAGAAGAGAAGAAAAACTCATTAAGAGAAGAAAAGAGAAGAGAAGAGAAAGTTAAATGATTTTCTCTCCACCTTGTTTGGATAGAGAGGAGAGAAAGTTAAATGACTTTCTCTCCATCATGTTTGGATAGCCTTTATAAAAGAAGAGAAGAGAAGATTTTAGGATGTAAATTCCAATATTGCCCTTACTTACATAAAAGGAAAATAAAAGCTAAAGAAGGAAGAGGAGGGGCAAAATAGTAAAACCACCCCTCATGTCTTCCCTTTCTCTTCTCTTCTCTCCATTTCTCTCCGATTTGGAGAGAACAAAATCAGGCCACTTTTCTCTCCCCTTTCTCTCCCTCTCCTCCCCTTTCTCTCCAACTCTCTCAATCCAAACGAGAGAATTTTAAAAAATTTCTCTTCTCTTCTCTTCTCTTCTCTTCTCCCCAATTCTCTCAATCCAAACGGACTGCTCTTTAGTGGTGACTACTCATCAAATATCCAACTCCTTTTAAAATAACATTTGGGCTCTTAAAGTGCCAGAAGTGTTGTTATTGCAATATGCATTAGGTGTCCTCTTCTAGAGCCACTTGTTGAGCATATTTTTGAAAACTGATCGTTGGATTTGATGCTCCTTTCATGCATATCATGCCTGTCAAAAATCACAGTGATCCAACGGTTGATTTTTGAAAAAAATGTAACTTTGAAAAACTGTGGCTTTTTTGTTCTTTGAAATGTCTCCATTTTCTCACAGCTGATTTTTTCGGAAACCAACCGTTGGATCACTGTGATTTTTGGCTAGCATGATATACATAAAAGAAACATCAAATCCAACGGTCAGTTTTTCGGAAATATGCTCAACAAGTGGCTCTAGAAAAGGACACCTGGTGCATCTTGCATCAAGTGTACCTGATAACAGCACTTCTGCTTAAAGTGCGGTTAGGATGAAATGTTTTCTTATGAAAATTGTTAACTTGGGCTCTATTGATGGGTGCTAAGCCAAGAAAACAGGTTATTGGCAAGGAAGAAACATATATGGGACCATTGTTTACAATCTGCAATTAACATGGCCATTTTTGGACAAGTTTGCATTTAGTTTCTGTTTGGGTCTTAAAAAAATAAACAAAATAAAAGAAAAATGTTCTAAACATTCCAAAGAAATCTATTTCAATGTAATTTTCAATAGTTTGTTTTCTAGCCCTTATACTTTTCGAGAATCAAAACAATTTTTTTTTATATGCTTATGATAACGAAATCCTATCGCAACGTAATTATAATATGCACTGGACATCCTTCTCTCATCTTTGTAGATTCTATACTGGTATCTTGTAAATATAATTATTGTAATTGATATTTTTAGAATAAATTATATTTTTATATAGAGATTTTTTATGGGTACACCAAAAATATCAAATAATACTATAATAAAAATCAAACTATGCACATACAAATCATATTTGGTAAGAGTTTCGAATGCTTAATTGAGACCAAAAATCTCAAATCTCATCCCACAAATTGGGTCATTTCGAATTGGTATTTCTGCATAGAGATGAGAATGAGTTATCGGTCCTTGGGATGAGCCGTCAATGCAAACGTGTTAAGATTAATCTTGGCAACTCTTTGTAGTTTGGCCGCGAGGAATTTATTAATTCTCTAATCCCAGTTGGATGGTCTATCTTTAACTGAATCGAACAAAACACTTAGCAAACGCGTTGGGATCCTCTGCTTGGGTTAAATTGTGTTAGCATTTCCTAGCAATTTAATCAGGTGCTAACACGTCATTCTTGGCTAGATCCAGCGGCTAGAATTTCTCCAGGCACCAAAACGACAGAGTAAAGGAGCGTTTGAGGAGACTGATGGGTTAAATGCCATTCCGTCTATTTTTTTATACCCCAAACGGCATTCTCTCGATCTCTACCCACTGTCTAATTCCTAAGCTCCCTCTCCCTCCCTCCCTCTCTCTCTCTCTACGTGCTGACGTAACAGAGCTTCCCGTCCATAATCTTCCGGCATAATACAGCTTTCCGTCGATATGGACCTGACAATCCATTAAAATCTCATTTGTTGGTTATAGATGCATGAGATCCACTCTGTGATGAGCACCCTCAACTACCCAATTTCTTACAAATTAGCAGAAGCTTTTACAAGCAGAAAAAGCTTCTTCTCATGTTTACTATCTCCATTGGTAAATTAATTAGACTCTAATATACTGGATTTGAAAATGCAATGGTATCAATATATTCAGCAAATGTTTGTGTGCAGCATTTATAAACACTTGCCTCTGCACTATTTTTGCAAGCTTAAAGAAATGCCCAAAGATTTCTGGTGATAGCTTTTGCGGGATGGGCATTGAAAGCAGAGTGAAAATGGTGATGTCAACGGAATGTCGTTTGGGTTAAAAAAATAGACGGAATGCCGTTTAACCCATCAGTCTCCTCAAACGCTCCATTACTCTGTCGTTTTGGTGCCTGGAGAAATTCTAGCCGCTGGATCTAGCCAAGAATGACGTGTTAGCACCTGATTAAATTGCTAGTAAATGCTAGCACAATTTAACCCAAGTAGAGGATCCCAACGCCTTAGCAAACTCACCTAAGAGACCCATTATTGCAATATAAAAATTAAAAAATAATAATAATATATATATATATATATATATATATATATAAGAAAAGAAAAAAAAAAGGAAGGGTGGGATATCGTTGTATCAGCGGAATAGCGGGCACGACTTCGAAATCGATACCTAATGCCGTTTAATCAGAGTAGAACTAAGAGCAAATCTCAGATGTGTGCACAGACTCCTCAACACACACATCAGTAAAACACGGACTCGCATAGTGGCAGAGATTCATGCTTACACCCAGATCCAAGAATTGGTTATCCGTCACTAAAGACATGTCCTACCAACTTTGTTATGCTGTACATCTAGAGAGTTGGCTCAAAGGTTCGAACTCATAACCTCGTATTAGTTTTGAAGGGTTTTTGGCCAAGTGATCTATCCCTGGGTTGGGCACCCTATATTTGATATCAAGAGATGTAATACACATTGGAATTGCAATGGAGAGGGAGGCGGGCTTGGTTTCATGTGCCCTTGGACAGTCTCCGGCCTTCAAGCAAAAAGGTCAGTTGGAGGGAAGTTCATCTGAGCGTCCATCTGAAATCGCACGGTCACGATTGTTTCCAATTTATTATACAATGTTGCATAATATATATATTATTAAATAATTAATAAATAAGGAGCAAGAAACAACCAAATAGGGTGAAAAGAAACAGAAGAAGGAACTGAGAGAGAGAGTTGGGTGAGGCCTTGTTGTGGGAGAAGAAGATAAGAGGAAAGCTATTTTGATTTTTCTCGAGCCCTCAAATTTAACTAACACAAAAGAAAACTCATCTTCGATTCTCTTGCTTCCTCGAGAAAATTTGTTATTTTCTTGAAGGAAAATATCATCTTTCTGCGTTCTTGCTGCTCTCTGTCATGGAGTTTCCTTCTTGTAATCTCTTTCTTTCTCTCTATACATTTATATATATATAAACATTCATTTACTGATTTTGTTTATGGATTGTGTTAATGGGTCGTTTTTATTTGTTGAAATGCAGGGTAATTTGGGAGAGTTCTGTCATCTGTGTATGATATATCATTGAGTTTTGCATAGATCTTGAGGTGAGAAAGACATGTATTTACCTGTGTGTTATGACATTTTCTCACACACTTTCTCTAAATTTTCTGGAGAAAATCCAAATGGGTTTCTGAATATGTTGGTGATTTTTATTTGCAGAGAAGAAGAAAAGATGGAGAAGGAAGGGAAGAGTAATCAAAGAGGGTGTGGAGTTCCAGAGACGGATTTTTTGTTGCAGTGGGGGAATAGAAAGAGGCTTCGTTGTGTGAAGGTGAAAAACGATGTAGTTAACAAATCAGACGGCTGTTTGGTTCGGAAGAAAATTACTTCTCGTGTTGATCGACGTGTGGTCGCAGAAGCTCCTTCTCCACAACCCCATCGTAACAGCAGGTAAAAGCGAAGGAGAAAAATCCCAGCTTTCCCGAGAAATGAAGGAAAATAAATGGAATGTAAACTTTAAACTTTTATTAATAGGTTGAGGTTCAAGATTTTAAGTGGCTTCTGTGAGGCTTCAAGTTAGTTCTTTTGTTTTCTCATGATTTCTTGGAAATCAAACAGGGCATTAAGAAAATCTATGGAAAGATACAGATTTTGAGTTTCTGATTCGGGTTGAATTAGTTATGAGATTTTTAAGGTTTTTCTTTTCTTTTTTCAAATGGTTTCTCGAAAACCAAACAGAGCATTTAAACGAATCTTTTCTATGGATTTTTTTTTTCAGATTTTGAGGGTGAAAAGAACAAATTTTTGTGGGTTGTGGTTGAAGTGGCTATTGTAAGATTATAAGTATTTTCCTTTCTTTTCTTTTCCTACAATATCTAGGGAGCCAAACAGAGCACTAAACAAATATATAGAGAAATATCAGATTTTGACGGTGAATAGGTCAAAGTTTCTGAGTTTGGGTTGAAGTGGCTGCTATAAGATTTTAAACAGAAAAAGAACTGATATTTTTGGGTTCTGTTTGGTTACAGGGATTCACCGATGAATCGAATGAGTGCAAAGTCGACATCATCTTCACCAGAGAAGGAAGATCGGTACTACACGACGAGGGGTTCATTGGGGTTGGATGATAATGGGAAAGTGTTCATGGATGCAGGAGGGGAGGATAGAGGGACTGTTTGGCCTAAACTGTTTTTATCATTGTCTAGTAAAGAGAAAGAGGAGGATTTTATGGCTATGAAAGGGTGTAAGCTTCCTCAGAGGCCTAAGAAGAGGGCCAAGTTAATCCAAAGAAGTTTGCTAGTATGTCGTCTGATCATACCCATATTGAAAAAATACATATATAGAAATTTAAAAAAAAAAAATGGAAGAGAGAGGCAATTTTGTGAAATGTGTATATGTTGATTTGATATGATATGGTACCTATGTTTGTAACTGTTGCTCTGTTTTGTGCAGTTGGTGAGTCCAGGAGCATGGTTATCAGATTTGTGCCAAGAGAGGTATGAAGTGAGGGAGAAGAAGGCTTCCAAGAAGGTGCTGATCTTTTGTTCTTTTCTTTGAATCTTGATTTGGATTTTGTACTATATCTCTCTGGACTGTTTATTTCCTATTGTTCTGGTTGGTTGCTGAGAAACTGTAGGAAAACGAAAGTAAGATTTTTTAAGAATTGTTTAGAAGCTGAGAAAACAAAAACTTAACCAAACCGAGCCTCTAATACAACCTAATTACTAGACTTGGTTCAAGTGAGTATATTTTTGAAAACCAAAATAACATAAGAAGTAAGATTCAATTCCTATCTAGTTTCCTACCTCACTTTTCTCAGGAACCAAACAGAAGATAAAGGTTTTTCTTTGATTGGGTAGATGCATATTTGTTAAAAGGGTGTGTTGTTTTGGATGTTATGTGATGCAGAGACCCCGAGGCTTGAAGGCAATGGGAAGTATCGAAAGTGATTCAGAATGAGAGAAAATACCCACAAAAAAAAAAAAATTTGCATTATGATTTGATTTTTGGTAGTTTGAGCGGACTACTAATTAGAGAGAGAGAGAGAGAGAGAGAGATGATGGAAATTCCGGGTCTCTTTTTTCTTGTTGGTTTTGTAAAAATTGCTCTCCCAATTTGATATTTGAAAAATAAATTTCATCTTTGTTATTTGATGATGGCTTTATCATTTAACTTTCTTCTATTTCAAGTCACGGGTCCTCTGTGTGAGAGACTTGATTATAAGAGCTTCAATGGGGGGTGGCTTTAGATTTCAGAATTTTTTGAAAGAGGCTTTAGATTTCACTATTTCAGATTGAGTTCATTTAACTCTAGATTCTTGAGCCACCGACGCCCACTCACTGGTAGACAGATTGGTTGACTCCCACTTCCACCGTTGGATAAGAATCTGATGGTTCTCATACTTTCCTGTATTAGGGTTTGGTGCAGTCAGATGCAGCAGCATTCTTTATTTCTTCTGTTATTCCCTTCTTTCAAGGAGTCCATGAATCTCTCTCTCTCTCTTTCTCTCTCTAATATATATCTCGTACCGCCCACGCACACAAACTATTGCATGGTCAATAAAAGGAAAAAATCTAGAGGATCAAATTAGTGGGTTATTTTCATACATGTGAAGGATAGTATGTTTTTTGAGGAATTCCTCAGCTTTTGACCGGATTAGATCAATTCCAGAATCCACCGTACAAATATGTATAATTTTCTTATGAATAATTACACATATAAGGATAGTATGTTTCTGGGATTATATATAAACAGAAATAATTAAGTAAGGACAGGTCATTAACCTTAATTTAAAGTCTATTTACCATTAGGATAAATATTTTAAAAAATCGACTGTTGGATTTGATAATCTTTTTATGTATGTCATGCCTGTCCAAAATCACAGTAATCCAACGAAATGGTCGGATCACTGATTTTTGACAGACATGACATATATAAAAAGATTATTTAATTTAATGAACGGTTTTTAAAAATACCAGAGAAAATAGTGGATAGACTTTAAATTAATTTAAGGAGCGGTCCTTAAATGATTATTTTGTACATATAAATTCGCAGAGTAAATAAATGAGAACGCACTTTTCTTTAGGATATATGCTACTAGGCTAAAGGCAATTGGCACCTAATACCCTATTTTAACGCCTATACCCACAACCTTTATCCACCATTTAGATTAAAGCTTTATCTAAGGACAGTTAAAAAAGCAAGGTTGAGAAGGAACACTCTGCCTTCCTCATCCCTCCCCGTCGTTGCCAAGGTTGAGAAGTCGGAGACGATAAGAATGGTTGGCTATCAGCAAGGTTGCCAGAGGAGTGACTATCGATGGCGAGGAGGGATGAGGTAGGTAGAGAGTCCTGTTCTTGGATAAAGAGTAAGAGCGGGAGTGAGTGGATTGGTTTTGTTTTGGATTAAATCAGCTAATTAATGGCCCTTCAATTGGCTTTAATCTAATGGTGGATAAGGGATGTGGGTATTGGTGAACTTATCGCATATATATATATATATATATCCTGTGGAGAAGAAATGGTGACATGTTGAAGAACAAATCGGTATCTAATCTAATGGTTAATTTATTTTGCAATTAATCCTATGAAGATCACCTTATACAATTTTACATTAGGAGCATACTATAATAATTTGATATACAAATCTGCTATATATATACGTATATATACATATACAGGAATGATCATGTGCTGCCGACTTCCGTGAAAGTCAGCGTGAAGCTCATAGATGATTGTGGGATGCATATCATAAAAAATTGACCGTTAGATTACATACCATGCATATGTATCTCATGCATGCCAAAAATCATAGTGATCCAACGGTCAATTCTCTCATGTCACTAAGAAAAACTGTGAAAGTTTTTAGCGGTTAGAATTTTTCAGTCTGTATTTTGAGATGCCTACATCATATCACTGTGATTTTTGGCTTACGTGACATTCATAACAAGGGTATCTAATCCAATGGTTGGTTTTTCAAAATATGCATCCCACAATTCCCTATGTGCTTCATACTGACTAGATCGGGACTCTATATATATATATGGTTATAGAATTATGATAAGGTAAGGATGTCTGCGCTAAAAATCACAGTGATCCGACAATCGATTTTTGAAATACAGTCCGTGAAACACTCTGACAGTATTGACCGTTAAATGCCATCACAGTAATTTAAATGTCCATATTTTAAAAACCAAATGTTGGATTACTGTGATTTTTGATAGACATGACATACATTTGATTATATGAAAATTATCTAATCTAACGGTCGATTTTTCAAAATACCTATCCCAATAAAAATAGGCTAACAATAAAAAATATAAGGATACCCTTACAGGATCGGGACTATATGGTTATAATCATGTCAGCATATGCTGACTTTTGTCCCAACAGATAATTTTCGAATATGTATTTGAATAACTGACCGTTGAATTAGATATCATGCATATATGTATATCACGTGTACCAAAAATCACAATGACCCGAATGTCAATTTCTCAGAAAAACAGCTTTCAGCTGTCAGAGTTTTTCAATCTATATTTTGAGATGCTGACATTAAAGCACTATAATTTATGTGTTCCCATGTTAGGTCCAACCAGAAGAAGATTAAGACGGTAGTTGCAAGTGAAGTACACCAGTTTAGGACATTTTAGTCACAAGCATAGATACTAAACCTAAAGGTGGACTCCTCGGGCATGTCATAAAATTAGTTGCAACAGGAAATCAAGAAAATTGTGCATCTTGTACTTATGGTTGGGCAGATCAAGAAGCTGAAATGGAAAGAAACAGAACCAGAACTGGATTTAATGGGGATTAACAAATCAAAATAAATAGGGGACTATATTGCAAGAAAAATAAAACACTTGTACAAAAACCGGCTGTTTTTCGATTAAAGCACTTCAAAACTGCAGCTGAAACCAATCAACATTTTCCAGCTACAATGCTCTTCTATATTTCCCCCGTTTAACAAGACATTTCTAATTATTTTTCTTTTTCTTTTCGACTTTCTTCTTTCGCCCATTCATTTACATGATTACACCTCCTATATCCTTACAATAACTACTCATGTACAGATTCACCCTCCGAGAACTCCCTTCGATGCTGGCAGAAACAAATGATTCAAGAGAGACAGGCTGAGAGCGCCTCTTGATTTCATCAACACAATTTCTAATTGACCATTCATGTCTAGATGAACACATTAGGGCACATTCAGGAATGACATCTTGCATGGCGTGAGCTTCTAGTGAAATCAAGAGATCAGAGCCGAACTACTCCATAGGGTTATCAAACCCGAAGCCACACTTGCAGCTGAGATCAGAACCACATAATGTACACCCTGTTAAAACAAAACTTCAAATCAACATTTTGAGTAAACAAAAATTTATGGTTTCGGCATCAATTTTGGTCTCTTAGAAATTGTAATGCAATTGGAATATTCCTTCAATATTTCATTGGAATATTTAAGTCTTTGCATCAAAGTAAGAAAATTTTCAACATCCCCAAAATACTAAACATAGTGAAACCAACGCAAAATATAAAAGCTTCGTTAAATTTTATCGAATCTTGGAAACTTGAAACATGATACATGTTAAAAACAAGGAGATGGATCATAAGCAACCAATGTTCAAATGCCTATAAAAGTAAAATGCACTCTGGGAAATTAGTTACAGTTAGTTGGACAATTTAAACCCACAAGTTCACTTCTTTATGTCAACATATATTTTATGGCAATCCCAACAATTTGTCAGAACAGGTGGCAACAATCACATAAAACTGAAATTTAGTCAGAACAGTTGAAACTCCACTAGTACACAGATTTATGTTGAGATACACTTAATGGCAATCTCACTAATCCGCCACAACAGTTTCCGTGGACCTTTTCCATAAATTACACTTTGATAAGTGATAATCACACAAGCACGTCATTGTCTCTGCAGTATTAGCATAGAGGATGTGAAACAACCTTTGGCACAACTGAAGACAGAAAGGCTTAACAACCAAATGGTATTTAGGAGCAGGAGAATGCATAAAAGAAACTGGCTAGTCTTGGTTAGAGTAAAATGTTCAGTAAAACTTCCTAGACATTTGGAATATGCCAGATTCTTGCAGGTGCAATGTTCTATCTTCACAGGGGCACCCATGAGACATCTCTAGCTGAAGAAACTGTCATATGATCAATCTTTTAACTTGTATCATCGAACTGTGAAACTAGTCTCAAGGGAATATATTTGAGTCAAAGTAGAAATTAAAGAAGCTAGTTTTCATCAAATTAAGAGAGGATTACCACTAAGGGTATCTTCCTATTTATTTACTTTGGTCTCTTCAAATGGTGTTTCTATGTTTGGACAACTGGTTGAAATAAGACTGACAAACAATTTAAAAAATGTTTTTAGTGGAAACAGAATACATGAAATGAAATTTTAAGCAAACCATAAATCAAGGTTGGTCATGATTAGAATTGACGGTGTGGGATTGATCACTACTAGTACTTTTATTCAAGCATCCACAAGGCGGGGGTGATTGAGGAGTACATTTTTGGAGGATTAATGTTTGGATGGTTAATCAGAGAAGCCTCTCCAGGGCATTGTCTCCTTCGTGTTCCAATCAAACAAAAAGGGAACTTTTAGAACCGGTTAACCATTATAAACTCAAAAGTTAAGCCAGTTTATTCCTAAATTTATCTATAGTGCCAAACATTTAAAACGCAACATGCCCTGGTATATGAGAGAGTTTTATCCATCTTCTAGCTAGATGTGAAAATGATACTTTATGAGCATGTCTCTCTTGCTAACTATTCAAGGTATATAAAAATCCACAATATCAATCAGAGAGATCCACAACAACCATACATGAGATTTGAAAGCTCAGTGAGATTGCATTAACTAAATAAATAGAAAAAAGTGCAATAAGCACATAACTTGCATTTAAAAGATAGTGAGGTTGACACACCAAAGAGAATTAGTTACCCACAAACTTCTCAACAAATATTCTATTCTATAAATATAGGTGTTCCTGCTTAGCAGTATATACTCATTGTTAAATAATGATTTTTCAAATATTATATATCTTTTGCATGTATTTTCCATTTCAATTGGTTCACATGTTTCTTCCCTTTTCTAAGCACCCGACATTCAATAAATTATATTGAACTCCACAGAGCTTATTATCCAAACAAACAAAACAAAAACCAAAAAAATAAATAAATAAACAAAAAAGAAAAAAACAAGAATAGTTTCCACAGAAATAAACAGGTATTCCTCATAAGATCTGTCTTCTAGGGAAACCACATAGTAATAATAATCTTAGTACTACATGTTTAGCAATATATGTGATAAATATAGTTATTTATCATATTGAATGTAATAAACAAACACAGCAAGTCACAGAACAATAAAAAAGCAACTAAAATTCAAACTTCCACATGGCACTCCTAGAATTAATTTTCACTAAAATTTTATTTCCAACTAGTGCTATGAAAATTCCAAAGGAAACTAATTTCTCTAACATTCCGAACTCATTATACCGTAATGAGATTCATAATTCCAAAAGGAAACAATGGCCTTCATAATTCAGATCCATCCACATCGTTTGCAATCATGTTCTGTTCTCACCACCCACATCCTTCTTGGTCTTCCTCTTGTCGTTTTAGTGCCTTCAACTTAAATCAAACTACTCTTTTGTACTAATGCACTCATTGGTCTTCATTGTACATGACCGAAACATCTTAGACAACTTTCCCTCATCTTGTTGTCCTTGCTCCTCAATAGGTGCCACTTCCACCATATGTCTCATGATTGCTCTTACTTCTTCTTGCATCTTTTCTTGTATCGCCACTCATCCATTTTAATATTCTCATTCAACTACCCTTATCTTTTAAAACACACTTCTTAATTGCCCAGCATTCGATAGCATAAAGCATAGTTAGCCTTAGCCTCATAATTGTCTAATATAATGTTTCCTGTAACAACTTGATAGGAATTCTACAATCACACAACCCTATATATGCACTTCACATGCCATTGGTTTATCCATCCCAATCCAATTCTATGGGCAATGTCCTCATCATCCCCTTCCTGATAGATAATTTATCCAAGACCCAAAAAAACAAAAAACAAAACAAAAAAAACAAAAAACAAAGGGGGTCAATTTTGAGTATATTTGCCCATCAATTTTCACAACATTCTCATTGACATTGTGCATATTTTTCCTTACTCCTACACTCCTGCCTAACCTAAAGCCTTCAGATTCTAGAATACCTCGCCATAATTCTAACTTGAAAGTAACCTCTACTCTAGTCTCGTCAACCAAAACTATATCAATAGGCCTGAATATGCTTGCTGAATTCATCCATAACTAATGCAAAAGGACTAGGGCTCAACGCCTATCCTTGATGTAAGCCTAATGAATTTGGAATTGCACTGATCTCCCCTCCAGTTATTCTCATGAATGTCTTTAATGGCTTAATCATATCAATGTATACAACTGATTTTTCCACCACTTTATCTCACAAGGAACCCCATCATATACTTTTACTAAGTCAATAAGACCATATGGAGGTCCTTTTTCAACTCTCTAAACATTTCTAGTAATGGCCCATGTAAGAATAACTTCTACAGTCTATAAATATCAAATGTGTAAAAGAAGCCAACACCGTTGCCTCAAAATTGATTACAAAAAGCTCTGCAACAGCGGACTATGCAGAGCTTACAATCTGTAACAGAATAGGCCCGTGGAGTTCCTATACATTTTAGATTAATTAGCATGCAAAGCATTTTTTTCACCATTTTGAAAAACAGAAACAAAGCATACTAGCATCCCAGAGAAACAGAAGCAAGAGGAACTACGTATCTAAAGAGGGTTGATGATTACCGTACGAAGTAAAGAAAGCTTAGAAAATTACCAAGCCACTCTGTGCACCGATTTGTGGTTCAATATATCTGCCTGCACTCATGCACGATCCAGGGTCAACCCAAGCAGTTCAAAATTTTTGCAGACTTGCTCTCAACCCAAAGGACAAAAAACACAACCAACTGAAGGGCACTATCATTGTGTGCTATAAGGCTTCCAGGTTTATTGATGCTTTTGTAAAAACAGAAAGAACAAATGGTGCTTCTTCCCCAGGATGGATCGTTGTAGGCACTATTGTGTAACCTTTTGGATCAGGATCCAGAACCATTTCACATGATATTTCCCGAGAATTGACATAATCTGTCCCTCCAACTGATTCATGCAAGTAAATGTTATAAGCAGCTCGGCGGCCACAAGTTTTGAGTATCCTCATCCCAATATAGAACATCATTGAATCATGACTGGATTGATAATTTCGGAAACCAGCTGTAGTTCTCGAGAAGCTCACACCCTAACCATTTATATAATACAGATAAGTTCATGAAATTCAGTCAACAAGAAACTGCCATTTATAAATAAAAATCTGCCTGAAGGTACATAACTAAACACACCTGAGTTAAGGTAATGAATACATGAATTGGAGATGATGCATCTGGCCCAGTGGCCCTCAGTCGAAACTGTGGATTTTGATGCCATGTATCGTAATCTTGGCAGCCACCAGCACTATAGCCTCGCCATTGGCCGTGGACAGAATAACACATCTCTGGAGGATAGATACGACAAACATATATTGATCGGAAGTGGATCTGAAAGTCTTGCCAAGACATCCAGAATATACCATCTTTTGACTGCACAACAAGTACATGGTCAGGCACATGGCAACAGTAATGGGAAATCATGCAAATGAGATGTATTCAACAACTCTTATTTTTTTGGATAAGCTATGTATTCAACAACTTGATCATGCTTGCCAACCAAACAGCATGATTATAACAGAAGTAGAATATGCTTATATAAGCATTAAGCTCATAGATAATTGTGGGATACATATTTTGAAAAACTAACCATTTGATTAGATAATATACTTGTGCACGTCATGTCAGCCAAAAATCACATTGATCCAATGGTTGGTTTGTTTTCAGCGGTCACAGTTTTTCATAGCTATATACAAACCCGATCTAGTCAGCATATGCTTATATATCTTATGTAAGCATAAAGCCCATAGATAATTGTGGGATGCATATTTTGAAAAACTGATCATTGGAATAATACTTTACTTATGGATGCCATGTGTTCCAAAAATCACAATGTCCCAATGTTAGAATTTCAAAATATAGCTATGAAAAACTATGACTGCTGAAAACTGTCTCAATGGCATTTCCGAGAAACTGGCCGTTGGATCACTATGATTTTTGGGCAGACATGACATGCATAAGTACAATATCTAATCCAACAGTTAGCTTTTCAAAATGTGTATCCCACAATTATCTATGAACCTCATGCTTACATAAGCTTATATAAGCATATGCTGACTGGATCATCCATGTATATATATATATATATATATAAAGAAACAAAATATCATAAACCAGTGCACGGTATGCAAGCAGAATAAGTACCTGTGGGACATGCTTGAGTTTGTGCCTCATCCTATCAGTCCATTCAGGCGATGAGTCAGACCAAGGGCCATTCCACTCAACTTCATTTGCCCATGGATTTCTAATCTGAACAAGCTTGTGACCATCTACCTCCCTTACCTAAATAATAATTTAATAAGAGAGTAGTGATGAACAACATAAATATGAGGAAGCATTCAATATTTCAATATACCTGCAATATAGAGTAAGCATGCCCTTGGACAATGCCACTGGAAGAAATGTGCACATCTGAACCAGAAGGACTCCCAGCACCGAGTAGAAAGCCCTCTTGTTTGAAGCGTAACAATTGAGACCATAATCTACCACTTGCAAGATCAATCTGGGCCTGGGCACTTCTCATGTCAATCTCCTCACCAGCACCTCCAGTGAGGTCCACAAGAGCATCCTGGACAAGCCCACCTTCTAATGCCTCATAAGATCCATGCAATTTAGCATAAGCCTTCTCCAATAAAGAGACCCAGAGTTCATTCCCCTTCCTACTTGTAGCAAAGGCTGGTTTACCAGGTGATTCGCATGGAATCCAATCATCAACAACAACAGGAACCCACTCGCCCTAAAGAGTGATCATGAAAACAAAAGTGAAATTGTTCAGCATCTCGAAGTGAATATGCTGATCATATCAATGACCAACAGAGTTCTATGTTTCCATCTAATCAATAGAAGAACAAACCATCAGATCCAGAATATTAATATTAAATGGTTCCCAAACCCTGCAATGTAAGATATCACAACAGTAAGTTATGTATTGGCATCAATCTAGTAAAGAGTCAGGTAGCTTAGCTACCATGGCAAGACATTAGGCAGCGTTATTTTAATTAGACACTCAGTGAAGCATTATGAATGGATAGATGTGGGCTAGAATAAGAGCCGGCCTGTTTAAACCAGACCTGAGTTGCACCCCAGCTCAGGTAGCAAAAGGTCAGCATCATCGGCAATACCCAGTTAATTAATCTAAAATTACTAACACACTTCCAAGAATGCAGAACTCACAGATTATAGGGATTTAGAAAGATTAACATCCTCATGTAAATAAAGAAGGTAGAACTGTAGAACTGAAGATTCCTCAATTCCTGTTTGCACAAAGAGAAATCCAACTTGGAAGCCCGTGTAAATCAACAATGTGGTGAGGTATATTGGAGAAGGTGGGTCCATACAGAAGGTTTTGCGAACATATAATGTTGAGTTTCCCTCTGACTGACCAATTAGCTCCCCAGTAGATCTGCCCATGATAACTAAGTCCCAAAGGCTATTGCATGCATGGGAAAAACAAAAATGATTGACTTTTAAGTTGGGCAACAAACATTAAACCATCCAACTAAATGATCTTTTCCTCCTCCAACATCACCAACTGAAGAAGATCTCTTTAGAGTTGCATGACTGCAATCTTAAAGAGGGTCCAAAGCAAAGATAGGCAATTGACAAAACATTTTTATCCAACATCGATTGAATTAAAATCTTTTTACTGCCTAGCAAGATCTAAGTTTGCTTCTAAGATGCTAGATGCATCTATTTGCAACAAGCGAAATCATCTTCTAGCTAGATATAAGTAATATTCATTTTACTAGTGGGACTGTAAGGAAATTTATAACAATATGCATATGGAGAAGTACAATGTGCAAATATTAAAGATTGAAATTACAAGGTCCTTACCTGAATACAGAAGCGAACGGTGTAAATTCCTTCTTCGTTATATTCTGGAGTAATAATCACTTCTGATATTCGTGAAACCTCAGTTAAAACAGCAACAGCACTCAAAAACCAACAATCACCCAATCGGCCCTATTCAAAAGACAGTTGTTTAACCAGTTAGAGGAAAACTACTAAGCCAATATATCAAATCCATTCGAAAGATAGACCAACATAACTGCACATGATGAAAGGACACACGTGTATATCATATTGCAAAAGAAACCAAACCTGACAAACATCAGAAGGATTTGCAGCTCCAGAAAACAAGCATGGGTGAGAATCTAAAAGGCTTTCTTTCACTAACTCAATTGGCCTCATCCACTGAGAAACAACCTAGATAGGATACCCAATATACAGTTAGGACAACCAGATAACATGCAGTTCCAACAAAAATAGATTAGTCAGGAAAACTTACCTGCAACTTTGAAGGGGGATTTTCTGGATCTACAAATAATGACTGATCATTTGGAGGAAACTCCTGATCAGTAAAATGTGTTTCACCTCTTGCAGAGAGGGCTTCTTTGACAGCCAATTCAACCGAAAGCATTCGTTGATTGATTTCTTCACGTGTTTCCATCCTAGGTTTCCTCAACTTTCTGGCAAAAGAATCCACATCTAACGCAACCCCATCACGTTCTGACCTTCTCTTCCTCCCACTTGAATATTGCCCATCCCAATCTACATCATCCCTGTCATATAGATCTACGTCTGCAGGATCACTATCCCATTCATCAACCTAAATAATAACATAGAAAGATGCAGTTAGTCAACATGTTAAACCAAATAAATTAAAAATTATGCTATAAAGGAGAGAACATTTTCTATTGTTACAACTTTAAAAGATTCAAACTCATTTCCTGAAATACCACTACAAATCACTATGATATGATAAAGTAACTTAGGCTCATACTCTGGAAGGTGAATCTGCCCATTGCCAATTATCCTCGGGGAAATCAATCATATTGTACTCGGTTGAGCCCATAGCAGCATGAAGAGCAGCAATCTCATCTTCAGTCAAGCACCTTCCCCAAAGAAAAACATCCATTATATGCATCTTAGATTCAGCACCTTCACTATCTGACCTCCCAAATGCATCCATATCTGTAGGTGGTCTAACACCAACCCAAACTTCTGTTCCTTGTTCCCAAATGCCACTGCCAACACGCAATGGTAACCCCGTCTGGTAGCCATCAAAACCACCATCTAAATAGCAAGTTGCCTCACCTAAATCAGCATCAATGGTCATCGTTACAATATGCCACCTGCAAAGCAATTATAGGACCCCGGTAAGATAGAAAATCTCTAGTTGATATATATACATAGAGGACCGGCAAAAGCACAATGAAACAAATAATTCATACCAAATTCCAAACTAATTCTAACAAATGAAAGAAAAGAAACTGTAAAACAAAAAGAGCGTCCACTAAAATCTGGAAAAATGTGTTTAAAGAATATTGTTCAAGAAAGAAAATGCACAAACCTTCCATCTGCAATACTTGTTGCACTGATACTCCACTCCCTTGCCACTGTAGTTTGTCTATCACCTTTAGTAATTAATCTAAGCCCAACTTGTCCAGCCTCAATGCCTTGTTCAGAACCAGCAACAAGGATATCCCAGCACACTTTCTTCTGGAATTCAGTGCCTAAAAGACAGACCGGTCCAGATTCAGGCTGGATCATAACTGCAATGGAGAAGCTAACTTTTTGACTTTGACATATACTGGGATCAATCTGGCCACAGTGTCGGCCACTTGTTGTTGGTTCATCATCAAGGACACATACAGCACCCGTAACTCCCGTCTGCCAATTATGTTAAGAGTCAATAGTTTCATAGAAGTTTGGAAAGCCCATCTAGAAAACATTACAGATGTTTTTGAGCAGTACTTTCATATACAAGTGATGCTGATATGTGCTGAAAGCATGTGCATGCTTTTCATGTTCTTTCAATATTAATCACATTGCGTCTATAAACAATAAATAGCTACTCTTACCTTTAAAAGCAGTTTGATAGGTAAAAAAAAAACTAAATAATAAATCTAAACAGAAATCAACCTGAAGTGCCCGACGAGCTAACTGAGCTGTGCGTATCCTACGTGCAATGCTTGAAACCCTCTCTCGTGCAAAAGAATCATCAAGAACAGAATCACCTCCTACTGCACGCACCGCAGCTGCCATGGCTGCAGCCTCCCGGCTGCCAGCATTTGGAATAGAGGATATGAGAGAAGCCTCTATCTCCTTCCATTTACGTTCTTCCTTCTCCAGGAGAACCTTTCTTCTTTCTTTACCCCTCCCCTCCTCTTCGCGTCTCTGCATTAAAATTTCCTCTTCCATCTCCTTTTCTCTTATATAACTATGAAGTCCAATAAGATAAGATTTAGAAACACATGAAAAATCTTAACTAGCCTTGCATATGGTGAAAAGAAAAATCCAAAACATGTACCGAGGAAGCAATCTACCTCTCCTGAATAATCTCGAAATTTCTACGGTCCTCTGGCATCCATTTTTTAATTTTCTTCGCACTTAGGTCTGAAAACCCTATGCTATCAAGGAAGAGTCTCAAGCGGACCTCATCCTGTCACAACATGGACACAATGACTGCATCAACATCAACAAGTAAAACACATATGACACACATGGTAAGCAGTGACGATTCAGATTTACCTGCACCCGCTCCGCCTTAGCAGTCAAACCAAGCAAAAGAAGTAAATAACCACCAAACTTGTCCCACATGTAGACCCATTCAGTATCAATTGCCTCTTCTAAAGCCAAAATCCGTGCATGTGCACACATTTCTCTTCTGTAACCGACTTCACTGGTTACTTCATGCCGAAATGTCCTTCCTCTTCTCATTCTACAGAAAAATGATCCTGCAGCTAATTCCTCATTTCTCAGACGATCCCTCAATTTTACGACATCTGCTCTGGGAAGCATAAAATTTCCTGCCCTATCACGCATGATGGTAGGGTCTCCAACCAAAAGAGCAGCCGAACTAGCAGATCTCTGTGGAGCTGAATAAGTTCCAGATAGAGCATTTCTGGTCTGCATGGAGAAAAATATAAAGTTCACGTTAAATACAAACACAAGTCACCTAATTAGAAAGGGAAGGAAAATTTTCTTTCTAAATGTGTCAAGAAACCACTTAGTATAATAGAACCCAAAAAAAAAAAAAAATTGCAATAACTCGTAAGACAATTAAGCAACCCCTTAAAACAATATGCAGTGCGAAAGTTTTAAAAAAAAAAAAAAATTGCAAGAGGGGCATTTTAAATGTATCACATATGTGTCCCTGTTACTGATTTCTTTTGAGAGGCTGGGAGAGGGGAGAGAGGCAAAGTTGTATTGCCTCGTGTTATCCTGTTGATTTTATGGGCTTTATGGTTGGAGAAGATGCTAGTGTCTTTGAGGTGTGGCACTCATCTTTGCAAATTTTGATGGATTCGATTGACCTTTTTAGCTTCACTATGGACCTTCGTCTCTAAAGAGTTTGAATGTATCCCACTGGATTTTATTAAGATGGGGGATTGGGTTTTGGTTTTTCCTTCATTGAGATATGTCTCTGTGTCTCGCCCAATGTGGGGTCCTCCTTTGGAAAATCAAGCTTAATTTTGATAGGTGCTCTCCTGGTAACTCAGTAAACTGTGTATTGTAGATCTCAGAACCATTTGAGGAGATATGGTTTTTATTTTCTTCTTGTCAGCAGGTGTAGGGACTCCCCTAAAGGCAAAGCTTTTTGCCATCGGTTTGGAAGGTTTGCCCCCAAGTTAACCAAATTGGGGGGGGGGGGGTCCATTGAGAAGTTAGAGACGCTAAAAGGATGGGTCGTTCTTGTTCTCAAATTGACGGCAATCACTCAATTAGTAATGGGTGTATGTAAGTGAGATTCTCAAGGACTTGGTGTGACGACCATATTACTAGTGAAATTTTGCATCTAATAGGAGCCCTTCGAATAGAGGCCAGGTGGGTTGTCAGATCGGTAAATGAGTAGGCCAATTCTCAAGCAAATAGAGGAATCTCGGCTCTTCATATTTTTGAATGGAATGTTTATCCTCCTCGATGTTTCCTGATGTCCATATTTTTATGTCAATTGTTTTTTGTTTTGTTCTTCCTCTAGAAGGCGCCTTCTCACTTTTTATTTAGAACAATGCCTCATCCTTCTTGCACTTCTCAACCTTCTTTTCCATTACATTTTTCGGTTTCTTATTCAAGAAAAATGAATGTGGACATGTTGATCTATCAATCAATATATCCAGTATCTGGAGGTAGCAATAGATATTTCTACAAATGTTTCTAAATGTCAAAATTCCCATTGATATATTGAGGTACCAATATACTATTGATATCCTCACTATTATCAACATGTTCAAAGCCAAATTGATTCTCATTCCAACAATGTCTATAGTACATTTTGATTATTTTGTCCATCAGCATGTGTCATTTTTTAAATCCATTTAGGTTTAATACCATTCAAGGATAGCATCAATTGTATAGCCTTCTCATTTAGAAGAAATTCCTCCACCATATTCTTACTTAATTATTTATTTTATTTGATAAAGTAAAGTAGATTGCATTATAAACAAAATACAGCCGAAGTCACCGCACATGCAAGGTATACAACCAAAAAACAGAAAATTCATTTACCAGATCAAAAATAACAAATAAAAAATAAGACAAAGGAATTCCAAAAAGAAAAAATAGAAAAAGAAGCTAATTTCCAAAACATACAGTCTTTCCAAACAAAGAGCATCTAACTGAATGAAATTTATGTTTTACAATTGGCACCTTTTAATCCTCAAAAATCCCACCATTCCTCTCTTTCCAAAGGTTCCAAGTTCCAACTTATTGCACGGAGAACCATCCTCCAAACCAAAATAGCATCTTTCTTATCCAACCTAACCCTCCAAATATCCGAGCATTGTAGTTTTGTTGAAGGCATAACCCAACTCAGCCCAATCGTGATAAAACCCGACACCCAAAACCCTAAAGCCACATTGCAATGAAGGAGGAGATGATCTACCAACTCGCTCGCCTCCTTGCACATCACACAACCATTTCTAGATTCTCATTTTCAGTAATTAAGGTTACATCAATTCCATGGCTTTGAGCTATATCAAAGTTTAAGTAAGCAAATTGACTACATTTATAATAAGAATTCAATTTCACAAGTACACGTGCATTATGAAAAACTTGGTCTCTGTTAAAATAAATCCTACCACCCTGCCCCCTTTTTTCTTCTCTTTAGATCTCTATCTATGTTAGCATGTCTACATGGAAGGGTGGGGGTAGGGATATAAATGCAGAAAAAAACAAGAGAAACAAGAGTTACCAAATAAATAAATAAAAAGTAATACGGAACAGGCAAATAGAAAAATGAAACTACAGCATAAACACCAAGTTGTTGGGACAAGGCTTTTGTTGAGTTGAGGTGATACAATGACATTTATTGTTTATTTACTTAAGACCACTCTCAAAAAATCTTATTTTACAGTGATCGCGAAAAAGAAGATTTCTTCAGCACATATTTAGAAGATCAGGAATGAGGCAAAGAAGCCAATTCAAAACAAGGCAAACACACCTTAGTGGCAGATCGAGCAATTGCTTGAACAACAGTTTCCTTGCTGAGAAAATGAACTGCATCTTCCATAGTCTGGTGATGAAAGTGACAAACAACCAGTCAATCGGAAGCATATAGTTAAAAATAATAAAATAAAATGAAAATACTTCTAGATGGTTGTTAACATAATGAAGAATTGTTTCCAATCACCTCCAAGTTGAAGAATTAATTGAACATTAATGAAACAGATAATTCACTCAACAATCTGTCCACAAACCTTTAGAGTCAAGCAGGGACGAGATACAGCAAACCCAAAGGCTACAACAAGAGTAATTGCAGAAACAGCAGCACCAGCAAATGGTGGATAAATTTTCAAACTTGCAACAACACCCCAGCCCTCAGTTGCCAAAGCAATGCCATATAGCATAAGAAATGCAGCGCTGTATTGGAATTGATGCAACAAATATCAGATGTGGATAAATAATCAAGCTACATAGTATGTATCAGACATGTTGAACACAGTACTGGAAAAAAATTAAATAAATTCCAAGCAAACACGAAATTCATCACAAATAAGGGAATTGTAATTAATGAGGAAATTTAAACCAACCTGACATTTTTCCCACAATCTGCATGAGCATCATAAACATATACAGGCAACACTCTTGGAGAATAAACTACAATAGGAGGTGAAAGAAGCACCTGCAGAACAGAGATTCAATAGCACAAAATAAAGATGAAGCAAAACAAATAGAACCAAGAAGAAACCAAACATGAAATATTAGCAATAAGCTTTAACACGAGATTCAAGAAAGTCAAGTATCACTCACAGTCAACGCTCGTCCAGCAAGAAGAAACAAAAATGAAAAATAACCAACAGATGCTCCAACAAAAGGTTTATCTGAAAAACAACAGCAACACAGGTCACATAGCAGCATGCGAGACATAGTCAAGTACCAGAGCTACAGGCAAAGTTTGTCCCTCCTGGAAAAAGGGGTCAAGCATATAATATAAGCTTGTAATGGATTTGGTTTTCACCTGCAAACAATCCAACAAGAAATGCTGCCAAAGCCAAAAGAAAAGCAAGGAAACAAACAAAGAACATCTGTGTCCTGGTCAAATAGAAATTGTTTGAAGCCCAGTAGTGAATAACACCAATAGCCAGCACAATCAGGAGAAGCACTAAAAGAAATGCTACCCCTATCTGTTGCAATTACAAAAGGAATCCAAATTAGACAGAAGTACTATAACTGAAAGCTAAGATAACTCAAGAACAGCGTAGCAATCCCCACTCACCGTCCAAGGTTTAACAATAACTATAACAGCAGATATTGCACCAAGCAGAAGAAGAAGACCAATGATAACAAATATATAAACACCTCGAGAAAGTTTCCAATTATCATCTTTCCTGCAAATAATTATCATAGCATTTTATAAAGAAGAACATGTATTCATCACATTATGAATTTCCTTTCTATGAAAATGTCCCAAACAAGAAGTCCAGAATTTGGGCTGATATTCAAATCCTAAACTGAAAATCATGAGAAGATTACTCACCATTTATGCAAACCAGAGCAAAGTGATAGCAGTGCCGGAATGCACATCAAGGGAAGTAAAGCAGCAAGAAAATCACTCTTTGTTGGAACCTGGTCATCCCTTGAACTCACAACCTCAAAATAGGAAACACCACAAAATGCCACAAGGACAACTACAAGACAGCAGCAGCAAGAAAATAATTAATTAGAACAATGCTTTAACCAACCCATTAGGAAATAAACCCTCAAATACTAACAAAGAGTCAAGACTCAAGACAAAAGCAAACATAGACAAATTACCTGCAAATATTCCAACACAAATAGCAGAAGAGAGAGAAAATCGATACGTCGCAAACCATGAAATAATTGGCAGCACACCAGTAACTATCAAAGCAATTACAGATGCCATCGCCCAGCCAAGGTAAACAGAAGATTCATACGGAGAGGTAAAACTTTTCTGGTCACCAGTCCATCCCTTGTATCCTAAATCATCTAAGGGCTTTGCAGATACTATTGCGCTCAAAGCTAATACCGATCCAGTAAATACTGATATACAGATGACAAGAACAACACCCTGAGAGAGACAAGAAGAATGCATTATGGAAATGTAATCAGAGACAAGACAAAAAGTAGTATAATATTAAAAAACAAATTCCAAAAAGAAGATACATCAACCAAGACGACTAAAAAGTATAAAATCTCGAAGACAAAAGATACAATAGACTTCCAAACCACAGGTGCCTAGAAGGCTAGAAGTAAGAAGTCGACACTGCAACTACATACACGTTGCTTTAGGTTATTACAACCAAAGAAAGCAAGCGACAAACAAAGATTTTGTAACAAAAACTAACCCACCTTCTATAAACAGCCAAACAAAATGATAGAAAATTTTGGTAGAAAATTTGTCATGAAGAAAGAAAACAGAAGCAAGAACTTCCTGCAACAGAAAGTAAAAGCTTTGAAAATTGAAAATGAGCAAAGGACAAAACGAGATAAAGAAAACTGGTTTGATTATTGTTTTATCAATCTGTATTTCAACGTAACATTGACCACTCTTAGATATTGTCACAGTTTTCATAGTCTATATTTTAAAAACCGACCGTCAGATTACTATGATTTTTGGCATGCATGACATGTGTAAAAAGAATATTCAATCCATCAGCCAGTTTTTCAAAATACCCATCCTAACATTGGCTAAAAAGCCACCTCCTCATATAAGCTTACATATATATAAAGAATTTGAAATATCCACCAACACTGACGTTGGAAACCAAACTCAATGATAGATATCACAACAGGATACCAACTATAGGATTTTCATGTTTCATAATTTATAATCAAGACTTCAAGACTTTCCAGGCTCCTCAGAGAAAGACATCAAAGCAGACAATTATAAAATGTTCAAAGCAGGTCCAAAAAAAAACTGCCACACTGGTTGAAGTTACAAAATGACAAAACGAACACAAGAATTCCACCAATTGTGAATAAATGAATTAGCATTGCATAAACAGCCCACCAGAATGCATATTCCTGTTTGCAACATGGTTACTAGGTGTACAAGAGTTATTGTAGGAGTAAGAATACACATTAAGAGCTCATTCACAACTTAGTAGGTTAAACAGATGGATAAATGAAGAAAAGGGTAAAAAAGTACAAACCTCCTTTGTCCCTGGAGTTCGATGGTTTCCTGCATGAGTCGCACATTCTACCCGTGAAACCCAAAACTGGTAGCCGTTACGGATCCATATAGGAATGGCAACAGAAAGGCATGCCACCATAAGTGGAACAGTCAAGGACAACCCAAGAAGAACTGATGATTTGCTGCAGAACAAACCCAAGACATGCATAAGAGGGTAAATAAGCTGACATAAATGCCACACTATATAGGAAAGGTTAATCAACCACAGTTCCTAGTATATGGCTATCTAGGTGGGATGATTTCGACCATCAAAATGGTATATCTACTATCTAGCAAGCGAAGGAGGTTTATGAAGGCTGATGAAGGAGCTTTATGAAAGTTGACACTACAATCACAAGTTTAAAACTTTGAGATTGACCAGAAAAGAAATCCTTAATATATATCAGAACCCAACTTTGCTCACACAAGCACAGGCTTCTAGCAAAAACCCTAGCACAGTATTGAATTTAAAAGCAAGCTTATTAATTCGGTCACTTGCAATGCTCCCACCATGGGAATTAACAACTGGTGGTATCAGAAGGGGTAAAAAACCAGAAAAGTGAAAAGGAATAGCCAATTCGCAAATAACTCATGTAAAAATTTAACCAAGAAGGCCAATGCAAGCAGTAAAAATACCAAATATTTGTCTACCAAACAAAGCACTCTGAATTTATGACAGCTTAAAATTTTTCAAGATACTAATATTGGTCAGTACACAAGGAATTCACTGCACCATGGTGAACAATGTAGTAATTGAAAGTTTGCAACCTTATCATAACTATTTTGAAAATAGCAAGAAGAAAATACAATAATAATTAAATATTTTGATACTGAAAACAATGTTTTCCAATGCACTTAACTGGCAGATGCCCAGAGAGTACCATATTGCTGGAACCACAAATTGACCAGAATAAGGATAAAAACAAGGAAAGATACAAGATCCTAATGGGCTTCTTTTTCCAAATGACAGAACGGTTGCCTAAACTTTTGCTGTCTGAAACTTCATAAATGGAAGTACCACAATGTGTGTGTGTGTGCGCGCGCGCGCGCGCGTGTAACAGATCACATTCGAAAATATGCCCCCCAACCAAAACCCAAAAAAAAAAAAAACCTAATAAATATAAGTCCAAATAGAAAGTAGTTGTGGAAGTTGATTAAAGAGATGAATATGAGATGGAATGAAGGGGCCCTTTCCAAAAGAAAAGCAGTAGCTAACAACCTCCTCGCTATTCCCTTGTTTCTACTAGTTTCACTAATATTACATTTCCCATAATCTACTTTGGTCCTATTATCATGAAACTTTTATACTCTACAGACTTTCTCAATTGTTCATAGTGTTTACCCAACTGTAGTCTGAATAACTAAAACTATATTCTCAGTAACCATCATCATACGCCTTTGGAAGTCGCCCTGTATTTTCCCAGTCTGTTCATCGATACCCCAATGGAAAGATACAAGGGCTTCAACAGTTGGACTGTTATTCCAAAGGCGCCATAAGAAATCAACTCCTAATTGTATTATTTGTGTATCCCTGTCTACATCCAAAATCCAAATATATAGCAACCAATCAACTCTGAGCTACGGTGCAATCATGTATGTGTCCAAAACCATGTCCACGCAGATGGGACATACGTCTAATACAGTTATGTTGTGTCCATATAACATAGTCAAAAAAAAAATTGCTTGCTAGTACATTCCACATACTATAGGACATTGTAAATTAAGATAGTCGAGCCAATGTGATAATTATTTTACCAAATAATCTGATATAATTCAACTTCATAAATGGTAAATACCAATAGTAGTTGAGAACTAGGATGAAATATGATAGATTAAGATTCATTTAAGAATAAAAATAACCATGTCTAACATTTGAGGAAAACAAAGTGCCTTAAAAAAGACAAATTTTGTCCCATTACAAAGATAATAATAATGATGGTGACAACGACGACACTAACAATAATAACAATAAGATGAGATAGAATGATTTTGTGGAGGTTAATGATAAAATAAAATAAAAAAAATAAAAAATTTCATTCAAAAATCACACAGTAAAAGGGAAAGGCGTGCAATCTTGCATGAATCATGCTCCATTGACACATGTTTAATCATTCAATTCAT
This sequence comes from Hamamelis virginiana, assembly GCA_017140935.1. Lineage (NCBI taxonomy): Eukaryota > Viridiplantae > Streptophyta > Magnoliopsida > Saxifragales > Hamamelidaceae > Hamamelis > Hamamelis virginiana. Next base: position 1,592,398 of record JAESVK010001014.1, read on the forward strand.
AAACCATTATATATGTGCCACAGGAAACAATAGCAGCACAATAGAAGAAATGTGAAAAGATGAAATGATTCATTCAAATATAAAGGGATCATACCTCAAGAAGGAAAGCAGCAAACCGACACAAGTGCTCAGCAGCCAAGCTATAAAGCCGTACTGAAGAAATATGACAAGTATAAGATGTCAACACCAAAACTAACCCCATTAGAAATCCCACAGGCGTACAAGAACTTAAAATTGTATGAAAATTACATATCAAAGTGGAAGGCGAGTGTATGAATACTGTAAAAGTCAGCTAAATTGCGCATATCATAATGCATGACAGTTGTATATCAAAGCAGCCATAAGAACTATATTAAAGCTATAACCAACAGTAAGGGAAGAGGATTACATTTCAAGTAGATGAAAGGGATTGAGTTAGATTTTGGAAGAATATTTGGTGTAGGAAGATGCCTCTCAGGGAGGATTTTCCGGATTTATTTGATATAGCATTAGATAAGGAAGCTTGGGTGAAGAATTACCTAGTGTGGGAAGATGAGAATTTGTTTTGGAACATTACTTTCACAATAAATTTCCATGATTGGGAGCTGGGGAGAAATTTTCATCTTGAAAAGCTATACTTGATTAAAGCAGTTAGAAGGGCAGAGGATAAGATTTTACATGGAGAAGTCATAGGAGAGGGGAGTTTTCGGTTGAGTCATTTTTTGAGGATTTATTGAAGGCAAAAGGTTGAGGACTTTACTTTCAAGTCAATCTGGGTTAGGATGGTGCTTTGGGTTGGGATGGTGCCTTCCAAAATAATTTTTCCACATGGATGACCACCCGGAATAAATGATAGATTATCGACAATCTAGCACGTAGAAATTTTATGTTTCCTAACTAGTGTGTGATGTGCAAGGAGGAGGGATAATGAGTTGACCACCTTCTTCTCCATTGCAAGATAACTTCCGAGTTGTGAGCTTTCTGCTTTGAAGTTTTTGGGGTAAATTGCGTGATGCTGGCTTCAATACTCCTATTTTTGAAGAGCTAGAATACGAAGTCAGATAACAAGAATGTTCTTTCGGTAGGAAAGATGGCTTCGCACGTTACAAGAGAATTTTTTAGGAAATTGAAATGCCTATTATAGAGCCAAGATCTAAGCTAGTTAAGATTCTTTTTTGAGTGGAAAGGATCAAGTTGCTTTCGAGCTCGAGTAATATTTTGATTTCACATAAGCTGTGATTTTCAATCTTTTGGTTCTACGCATCTTGTATACTTAGCGTGCACAGTGGCTTTTGCCATTTTTAGTTCAATACAATCTTACTTTATGGAAGCAAAAAAGTACTAGAAGAAACTGGATTTATGGTAGTTCCTGATTGAGGAGATATGTATGACAACAACACATGCGTATCAAAATTTAGTCCAGTAACAAAATTCAGGCATCCACACTTTGAATTAAAATTTTGTTAATTGACTGCAGCTTTTAGAAATAAATAAACAAACAATCACAAGCATATAGAAACACACGCATGAGAGAAGATAGCCTACATTGAGGAAAGATGAAACCCATAGAGCAAAGATTTCTTCATGGCATTTTGTCAAGGGCAGCTGCTCTGAAATTTCAAATTATTGGACTTTCCATGCCGCACAGGACAATGATGCAGCTACAATGGACTATGTGAGACAGAAGAGTGCACCAACAATGCCATAGGTATTAGCTCACTTTAGGACTGGGAGATGATGCCGACTCTTAGCTTTTCTTAAAAAAATTACCATGAAAGTAAGCAGAGTGGGGAAAGGAGTTGAGGCAGCCTAATTTCTACGAAACCCTCTTCGAGATGATGAATCCTAACATTAAGGATAACCTCCAGCTAAGGCCATTTGGGGCCATTTTGCTTCATTAAAGGTGGCTTATCTGCCAAAAGAGAAATTCAAGAGAAGCATTTGGCAGTTGATTATTTGGTATTCCTGGATTAAACAATCCCAAAATATATGCTTCCTATGCAAGAGAGATTCTAAACCAATGGACAACCTTCTCATCCGTAGCTAACTTGCTCCTGTATTATAGTTTTTCTTGTTTTCCTTTTTAGGGGTTCATTTAGTCCTGCCATCCTCTTTGCCCAACCCTTTTTAAGGTCAATTGTGCAGAAATTTTTGGACCAACCATTGTCAGCTTTGAAGAGCAGCTCTACTTAGTGCTATACGAAGCACTTGGAAAGAGTGCAATAGGAAGATTTTTCTAAAAGCTGTAAGTTCGCAGTGCCCAAGTTAATAAATAAATGGTTATGTTGTTTATTCTGAGAGCCTCAGGCTCTGTAGACTGAAGGGGTATCCTTTTGAAATTAGTGAATTCTTTTTCTTCCTTCTGATGGGACTACATACCAACTGGCTATTTGAACCCTCTGCGTACTTGGGATTTTTCCCTTTAATTTGTTATCCCACTGGAACAAAGAAACAAACATGATAACAACTTGAAGGCAATGATGCTATAAGCCATTTAATTTAATCCATAATCAAATCATATATCAAAACTTCACCATATCCAAAACAAGAAACTAAAATATCCAATATGATATTGTGGGTTTTTTTTCCTTTTTTTTGATGTGGGATATACCTTGCGAGGTTTCGACGTCATGGCCATATCTTCTGCTTGAAGTGAGCGAAGGAAAGCAATGATTGAACAGACAACAGGAGACAGAAGCAGCACTGCGAAGCCAAACTCGAACTGCAAACATAACATTTTACCAAATTTCTAGTTCAGCAAATATAAAGCAACACCAAACAACATTGAAACTAAGGTCAATCTATAAATTGATTCAGATACCACCAAAAAGAATTAAAACTATTCCCAAGGAGAAAGCTCCTCCTCACCTGTTGATGTGTAGCATTTATAACTTTAATTGTCTTTGGGCGAAAAATGGCCACGATGACCGTTTCAAGGATGAAGATAAAACTAAAGAGAACCCATGCTCGCTCTGGAGTACCTGCTATGTGGTGCAAAACAAGTCTAGACAATTGAAGCCACTTCTCTAGCCCCCGAAGCCTCAGCTCTTCTGACAAAGAAATTTGATTGGGCACAGCATTATCAACACTGTTTGAGTCAATGATGGTGATATCAGTATTGTCACGATGATCTCTATCTGCATCCAAACTACTTCTCTGAAGTAATGCCAAGATAGTTGGATCCAAGCTCTTCTCCTTCAACATCATAGCAAAATTAGGATCCAATCCTTTATCTTGCAACAAACTAACTAATTCAAGATCACCCTGTCTCCCTCTCCTTTTCAACATAGATGTAACTCTAGGGTCATTCAACTTTTCCTGAAACGCAAGAGCTAAATTCAAATCTAATATTTGTTGATTTGAAGTTGATGCACTCGATTCACAACCTTGGCTTTCAAGACCACTACTAGAACAAACCACCAAGGAGCTGTTGTGATCATAATTTTTATCAGCAAAGGGCATTCCTATTTCAGGTTCTTGAACAACTGAGCGACACGAACTGCTACGCATTGCTAAACTTGGCCTTCCACTATCTATGCTCTTATCACTGTTAATCCCCTCATGAGAGCTAGCAGTTCCACACAGTACAGCATTATTCCAATTATTAGCATCACCTGTGCAATGTGCCGCACTTCTGCTATTAGCTTCAATAACATTACCAAGGTGACCCGCTTCAACACTACTGCTTCGTTTCACACTTGAGCCACAGCCTTCAGAAGAGCTAGATGAACTATTTTGTTCCTTTCTGCGGAACCCCTCTCTCAGACGAATCACCGTGCTCTGTAATGCATCTCTCCTAGCAGCTAATGGGTTTGTAACTGATAAATGACGAGAAACAGCAGCACCTAATAGCACAGATGCTACAACGGCATAACTAATACAATGTCCCAAATACCTGGAGAGAAGAAACAGGACAGCAACTGTGACAAGACACTAGCAAACTAAACAAGCTGCATTACAGTTAAGTTGTATGATTCACAAGTCTGAAACAAACCAGTAATGCACTCCAAAGCAAATGAGGAAAACCCGTGATGTGCCAGCAACAAAAAGTGCTGCAACGCGACTTTTAAGAAGCTGAAACCCATACAAGAATGCCCCCATGTTCCAATCTAGAAATAGTAAATGCACATTAAATAAGTTACTTCCATCATAGTATTTATGCAATTGGCATGGAAAACAATGCAAATAGCCATTTACATACAAATAAAATGGTTAATAACATACCAAGAATGATAACAGCAGCTGATGTTATGGCCCCAAGCCAACGTGACTCCTTTGCTGTTAGACCATATAATAGGGAGTACACAAGAAGTACTACAAGCGAGCCAAGGTAGAGAAGCCCAAGATGTGAAGCCCTACAGATGCGAAGTACCATCAGAAAAATATGGAAGACATAACAAATGTAGAACAAAGTTCTAGTGAAAGCATAACATCTAAATATTCTAAACAGTGTGAATTTGCATTAATCTTATCAACTAGACATAAAACCATTTCAAAATTCAGCATTCAGTTGGGTCTTGATTCTTGAACCATCCACACCCCACCCATCCGTCCACACAAAAATACTTAACAAAAAGTCTGCTACAAAAATCCAGTTTCACCATCCCACTCTATCTACGTGCATATTTTTTGTGTCTCAAAACATATCCAGGATTCACTAAGAAGACCTATCTGTTAAACATGAGATAAACTAATCACATTAAAATCAAAAACCTCACCAATCCCAGTAATAACTTATAGTTAACAACAAGAAGAAGATCAAGTGATATATAATAAAATAAAAATCTCAATTTTAAAGCAAGAAACATTTAAGGGCTTGCCTACTAGATTGTCGAGGATATAACTCATTGGGATCTGGTGGTTCTGGTAAACAAGCCACAGGGCCCACTTCAATACAATCAGAATATGCAAATTTGTATGCCCTTCGCACATACTCATCCACGTCTAAGCCATTCCCTGCATGGATTGAAACAATAAAGAATAATTGGAATAGATTTAAATAACATATATAAAAATAATACAGCAGGAAAAAAAAAAAGCGGCAATGGCTAAAGTTATTGTACAGCCACGCCTCATGAGTTGAGGTAAGTTTTCATGCAATATCTCCATATTCAGCAAAACAGAAGGTTGCGTATCAGGATGAAAAATGTGAAGTGCTTACCATTAAAGACCATTCTACAAATAAAGAGCATGTTAATTGCTAAGGCAATTGCTGATACACCAAAAAAGAAACCAGAAGGCGAGTATCGATCAGATGCCCTTAAACCTGCTGTAACATACACAGCACAAAGTTCGTATGCACAAAGTAGGGCAACAGCCAAGAGAAGAAGGATAGCAACAGCCCCTGCTAAGGCAAAAACGGGAGCAATTAGATCAGAATAAAGAAAATTAATAGAACGCATTAAATACAATAATATTAAATGTCAACTTGAGTTCCATAACAACAAAATAAAGAGAAAATCACCCTGCCCTCCTGCCTCCCCCTTTTTTTCTTTCCTCCTCTTCTCTCTCCAGTATTTACCAAACTTAAATAACTAAAACAAGAAACAGAAGCCGCATTTTAAAAACTGAAGCTAACAAGATAAATCAAACCTTCCATCACCAAGACTCAGAGGACTCCTTATGACAACAGAAAAAATAAAGCATGCTCCATCCCCGTTCGTCACTATATTTATTAACTCTTTTTTTCCTTTTTCCAAATGTTTGTTCCTCACACCACTTCCCTTCGTTTGTTCCCCTTTATCTGCGTCTTGCACAAAGGTTTGAGAAGGGGAAATAAAATAGATAAATACGTAAAGAGGAGGAGGAATGGAAAAAGGATAGAGACGCAGATAAAGGGGAACAAACGAAGGGAAGTGGTGTGAGGAACAAACAATTGGAAAAAATGAAGGTGTAAGTGTGTAACAATAAGTTCCTCTAATGCAATTTTTGTTTTCAGATATTTCTATTCAAAGGGATGTTAACATTATCATCTTAAACTATCATTAATCAACTTTAAGTCAAGGAAACCTTTTACCAACCCTTTGCAGAGATTTGAGGAGGTACCAATGCTTGATCCTTGGCAAAATGCCTGGAAATATGTGGACCATAGCCATCAAGCCATACAGAGAAAGAGATACCAATGCTTTATTACTTCCATGTCAAGCCTAGAGCTTTACCTATGAACACATCTCACTGATCTTGGAGAAAGGACTATTAACCACTAGTCCCCTGTTCTCAAATATATACTTCAAATGTATATTTGCATAATCATCTATCCTAAACAAAATAAGACATCTGAGCCCAGCATGGCATCATCCCAACTATTTTGGGACACATACCCAAATCCTTAAGCTCTGTGTATGTCGAGTTCAGACCTTTATTTTTCTACACATTTGGCCCCAAGCTTCCAGAAAGAATGACAGCTGAATTATAGCTTAACAACCAGTATTAGCACCTTTTTTCAGACCCATATTAGCGGAAATCCATATTTAGCCAAGCAAATCACATTTCTTCCTTAAGTTGTAAATGTAGGAAGGGGTATTTCGTTCTACTCTATTATATATAATGATAACACAATTTTTTAATCTCTCCTTATATATAAGAGTACTAGAATGGAGAGAACACAATTTAATTCTCTCTCTTCCTTAGGCCACACCTCTCTCTCTCTCTCTCTCTCTCTCTCTCTCTCTCTCTCAATATAATTCCACAAACTAGAGATATCATTCCTCTTAGACTTATTTCACTACTTTGTACCGAAACAGTCCAGTTGAACAAAGAAGTCACCATGCAGGGTACTCAACCTGCAAGCCATACAAACTATACAACTGTTTTAACTGTATGGAGCACCAATGGACAACCACACAGTTTGGCTAAAAATTTGTAGGTCCTCCAGTATTTTAACTGTATGTAATGTTAGTTTGAGCATTTCTCCATTATCCAAAATCCGCCACTTTTCGTTGTTTACAAATGTTTGATTAATAAAGTGGTTCCTCTAGGACCATATTTCTTCAAGAGAGAATGTGCATAGTTGTTTTTTCCCCCATTGGATGAAGATTAGTAAACATTGTGTGATGTATAAGGCTTACAGGAATGGTCGGCTAGTTAAACGTTGTCTGATGTGTAAGACTCAAAGGAGAGGTCTGCTAGAGCCTCGGACTCTTATTTTTGTGCAACCTGCTATGAAAGTACTATTTGGGGCGTCTGATATATCTGGCCGCAACTGTAGGGTTTTCTTGAAGTTCCTTAAATTTCAGAAACTTGTTCTTGACTAGTTGAATAATTTCAGTTCCTTTTAAAAAATAAAATAAAAAATTGTCCGCAAATTCAACTATGAGACTCCAGCATGCAAGTTCTATGTCTCTTAATATTAGGTAGAGCCTTCAACACGATTGGACCAAACATATTGCGAGCAGCCGTCATTTTGTCAAAGAATCTAACCGTTCATCTTCACTCCTATACAAATACAGAGCAACAATTGGTGGATATCGAAGAGAGCAATGCTCATCATCGAGATAGTCTTGCTAACATATAATACATATCTATACTCCAAGTTGATGGAGAGTGAAAATGAGGGTGAAAATGAGGGTGATTACATACTTCCTTGTAAAGGCAGCTTTTCCATTTTGCCTTACATATAAGAATACTAAGGAGAGAACACTATTCAATTCTCTCTTCCCATTTCGCCATCCTTCTCTTTGTGCTCTCTTCTTCCTCTCATTTCACAAACCCTAGAAACCATCCTTCCTTTGCTCTACTGAAAATATTTAGTGTATCATCTTTGTCTAATTATGGTCAATTTGCAATACTTTTGTGAGACATATACCTCAACAGTTGACTGTTTAATTTTTCACAGTCACTGGATTACAGCATAATTCTAGACTTCCACTACTGACATCTCATCTTTTGCTCATTGTTCTCCTACTGGGACCTCACCCCACCTCCATTTTACTCAGTTCTCTGTCCGAAACCATCTCGCTTTTTGTTATAAAAGGGAACAAAAAAAATAAAACAAGATAATTGATGCATTTTACCATGAAAGCATATAAAACTTGACAACTTGAAGCAGAAGAAATGGCATGTTTGATGCAAAAAAACTATGCCAAAAATCAAACCCAATGTCAAAAGGAAATAAAATGTTCATCCCAACACCCAAATATATACACCTCCATACAATTCGTGACAGATCCAATAAGGCACTTGATAAGTAAATTAATAAGAAAACAAATCAAAGTTGAAACTTTTGAGAATTTTTCCTGAAAGAAACTCAAAGTATGATCATTCAAAAATAAAAGAGGTCAAGGTAGTGCATACTTGAGCTTTGCCATTGTGTTCTCCACCAAAGCATGATTGAATAAAATGCCAAGAGAAGAGCAATGCCAGCCATTATTACAGCCAGACCAATTATATCCCGACCCAATATTACAATCAACCAGCATCCCCATATAATAAGCACCACAATTGGAGAAATAACAACCATCCATGCAGACAAAGACAGAATACCGCATAGTACACCCAGTTGAGGTCCTTGTAAAATATCTGGCCATTTTCTGGCAAAGATCCAACTGAAAAGGCAAATGCATAAGAAGCATTAAAAAGATCAGGACAAGCATAAGACTACTGTATTTGGGGGTCAACTTAAGGCTAAGGAAGGCGGGAACAAATGCATGTGATGCACTGAATTACTGATACATTAAGCACTGAGAAACAAAACCATTTACACTAAATGTTGAAACAGGAAACATACACAATCACCCCCGACAAAAATTTAACGGCGCACTAATTTTACTAATAATAGAAAAGGACATGTGGAACAGAGGCAAATCAGATGCAGCTGCGGATGACTCACTCACCACTTCCTTCATGTTTGATAGCCATATGCACACGAGTTGATGACTACGACAGCAAGATCATATGCACAGTTTGAAATTTATATTGAAAATAATATAAAAACAAAAAAACAAAAAAGATGGGAGGAAATGAAATTTAAAGCATAAGAGTATAAGACAGGACAGCAATTAAACCCATCTCATATCACAAAGCGCACCTTAATGTTCCTACTGTAATTTCTAACAAAATCACTAATTAAGATTTTACTAATTTTGTTATCTAGTGTCAATGATTACTGGGGGTGCAACTTGGGTTGGGGTAAATCTGCAACCAGAACCAATCCGGCCAATTCGGTTCGGTTCAGCTTGAAACAAGAATTCGTTCAGTCATGAGTTGGATTTTTGGAGAACCAATCAAATTCAGTTCAGTTTTAGGTCCAGTGTTTTTCCAAACAGTGGAACCAAACCAAGAAAACCGATTATTATATAATATATATTAAGTTTCTACATATCATGATATTATTAGGCGCAAACTACCTTAGAAAAACAAAACTGATTCTTATCCCATTTCATTCCCTGATTCTTATCCCATATCTTTTAACTTTCTTACCCCTCTTCTCTCCAACTCATGCTGCCGCTGCTCAAGCCTCATCTTGCTGCCATTCACAACTCTACCGAGTCTTGAGATCTGATTCAATCTGTCCTTTCTTGACGATTGAAGGAAAATCATCTGAACTTTGATTCTTGGGTACTCTACCAGGAAAACAATTTTGGAAAGGACAACAAGTTCTACTTCCTTGAAGTGGATATCAAAAGCTTTGAAAATGGTCCGAGATCTTGCAGAAGTGCTAAGAGTTTCTCAGCCCCTCCATTTTCCACTTCTGCAAGAGCCCCATAAGTTTTCACACTACCAACCTTTGTGGTCTATTTGCATTTATACATGTACAAGTATATAACATATTATGTATTTGTTAATGTTGTTCAAAACTGGAAATTGGAGCACTGTTTAAACTTTTTTTTTGGTTAAAACGCGGTGTTTGAACATTGATGTTGCCATGTTAGAATACAGTAGGAGTGTTTGATGTTTGGAGAAGGAAGGCTTAAAATTTTCAATTAGCATACATATTGTTTCATTGTTTGGAAGCATTTTAAACCACAGAACCAAACCAATCCAACCTTGGTTCAGTTCAGTTCGGATCCACATGTAATTTGGTTCACTTCCAATTAAGTCCAAACCAAACGAGTTTCAACCCTACTGGTTACATGTGTGCGTATCATGAATTAGTACAAATTGACTATGGTCGCTAACGAGCTAACCCGGCCTTGGTTCAGTTCGGTTTGGATCCACATGTAATTTGGTTACATCCTAGTTCAGGATCGGCATAACCGATTTAGGTCGATTTGGTTTCAATTTTAGTCCAAACCAAACCAAGTTGCACCCCTACTGATTATTTTTGGTGTGCATATCGTGAATAAGAACAAACTGACTATGATTACTAATGAGCTTGTATGTCCTCGGTGGGTTCAGGCACTAGGACCTTGTTTATTGTGTCCTCATTCACCAGATACGTGCACCAATTACAATAGAGGAAGAGATGTCCTACCATGCAAAGATAGAAAATAACAAAAACACAACCAAAACCCAACCTACTAACTCTTTCATATAATAATTTACAAATATCTTTTCTTTATAAAAATAATAATTTACAAATATCACTCCTGAGTTTCTTTAATCAATTGAAGTTTCTATTTCTTAAAACCTTCTTCTATGTCACCAAGTTTGTCATTAAGTTTATCTTAAGGTCTACTATTCAATTCTAAATCGTTTTCCCACTTAACATTTCTCGTATATTTTTTACCACGTTTCTACTACCATTACAGTCTGATTTCTACTCCACATACCCACGTGGCACAGTTGAGCAGACACGATAAATAAATTTTAAAAATTAAAAAAACTGACAAATGGGAAGCAATAAAATTGCAAGATACAGATTCTAAAGTCGCGCATTTACCCACACTTGAGGCATTTCCAACAAATTGCATTATAAACTAACGATAATTAGCAGAATGAAACCAAAATCTACACACTTATGCACTTAATTCCACTATGATTAAATAGGTAAAGATGGCAACAAAGCACAAGATTGAAAATACCTATAAATCCGCCACGGCCGCCAATTCACAGCCCAGAGTATAGAAAATGAAGCCAAACCCAACACGGAGAAAAGGGTCCCCGAAATAACGCACGCCAACAAAACGTGACGGTCGTCTCCTTCCATGGCTTCCCCTCACCCTTTCCCCCCTCTCTCTCTCAACTACACCATATGCTTATAACCAATAGCACCTTCAACAAATCAAATCCCTAACAACGACAACAACCATACCAAATAATTAACCTAATAACTTTTCACACCAAAGAAGAACAGAGCAATTAAATGAAGAATTGTGAACAGTACTGTAAAACATTTAAATCACTTTACCTACTGACTGCACTGGCTTCACCTGCCAGGAACATGGTTGTAATTTCTAGACCAAATGAGCCATTTTCTTGTGGCTTGATTGTGAGCTTTGAAACTTAGGGTTTTGAAGCTCGTGATGGTCCTGAAAGAAGTTAATGTGAACTGAAACTAGGGTTTTTGTGTGGAGATTACAGGAGAGAAGATGAGATTAGGGTTTGGTTTTTATCTTCTTCCTGTTCCTCAGATTGTTTCAGGTGAAGATAGAGAGAATAATGATAGATTAAAACCCTACTCTCTGAGAAAGTAAAAAAAGAGCTTTTGTGAATTTAGAGAGATGTATAGAGAGAAACAGTAAAGATAGTGTCTAGAGAGAGACTGGAAAATGAGAAAAAATAGAGGAGAGAGAGTGTAGATATCACTGATATATAAGTGGTTGTAAATAATAAAAAAAATAACAGCTATTTCTTTGTCTGATAGAAAGCAATACCCACTTTTGATACTGGCGCGTGAGATTTACGGGCCAATTGAAAATAAAAGGTTTCCTCCGTGGGAACATTGAGTAGGAATTTATTGGAGCGTGTTATTAATTCTGTGAAATGAGCGTGGAAGTTCGATCTGTAGTGCATTTGTCAAACAATTTACCTTGAAAATTAAGTCATTAATTAAGCTTAACAGTGTAGGGGTGGCATAAACCGAATTAAATCCACGAACCAAACCAAATCAAACCGTTATGGACGGTTTGTTTTATTTTTAATTCATTATCGGCCCGATTCGATTGGAGTATTAAAATTTTACAATTTCCATTTCGGTTCATGGTTTAGCATTTGGTAAACTGGAGTTCACTGAAACCGACTGAAGGTAAGAGGTATTAAAAAAATATTTTTATTTTTATAAAATTTATATAAAAGTAAGTTGAGTAACAGGCCGGAAAAAAAAAGTGAAAATGTCCATAAAATTAGGCCCTCCATTGCTGAAAGTGAATAAAAATAGGCTTGGACCCAAAAAAAATCTTTCAATGTGCATAAACTTAGGCCAAAAAATGTGAAAATGTAAAATATGGCAAACCGACCAAATCAGACCGTACCAAACTGCCCACAAACCACTGGTTTTAGGCTCTACCGTGGTCGACCAAGGTTCCAAATTTCTCCAAATCAAGGATCGCGGTTTGTTCCTTTTTAGTGCTATAAATCGGCCGAACCAGATCGTGAGCACCCCTACTTAATAGTATATTAATATGAATTAGTTTTGTCCATAATCACAGTGGAAAAACCATCTCTTCGCCTACTTCTCTAATATTTTCCTAGAATTACATTAAAATCAGTTATTCATGTATCAAAATTTTCAAATTATAAGTGATTACAGCATAAATTAGAGGGCTCAATTTTTGACAACCAACCTATAATCCTTATTATCACCTCTTCTTAAGGGACGTTTTAAATTCCAAAAATTATTTTAAACCAGATTAATCCAAACAGAATATAAATCACATTTCTTTGTTGCAATTAATGAAAATAACAAATAAAAATATTTATTATCCTAATATGGTAATTGATGTAACATATATCTCATATAAACCGCTATAGCATATCATACGAGATAATAAAAGGGTTAGTGTTCGTAGCACCACTCGATAATAAATGAAAAACGACATCCACAATGATGCGTATGTATATTTATCTCGGCGCATAAATTACAGCCATTAATCATACACGATAGCGAATGTATGATCACTATCAACAATTAAATTCTGCAACCTAAGTCATTAGACAGCCACCTTAATCATAAGTTGACCACCTTTGAAGATTGAGTTTTCTATTGTTAAGATAAGATGACTTGCAACCTAATTAATCAATAATTACGAATTTTTCTCAAGTCAATGTTTGTTCATTTTTAGCAAAGAAAAAGAGAGGATTGAGAGTGATTTCAGGGTCCTCTAACCTTTTTTCTTTTTTCTTTTTTCTTTTTTCTTTTTTAAGTCCAATATTAAGAATTAATGAACCAATTCTAAAGGATTCATGTCTCGAGGCAGAATTTGAATCATTTTATTCTTTATTTAGATGCCAACTTTCAAAAGATGTCATGGTCGTATCCTTGAAATTGTCATATTCCTTTATTTATTTGTTATGTTAGGAACACCGTTAGATCCAATTTTACTCGTGAGTTACCCAAGGTGGGCAATGGCTGGGGGGTTTCTTGGTTTTTGATGCTGCAATTGTCGTCGATGCGCGGCTTCTTGCATCTCAGTGACGCCATACTATTTTGGGGTTTTGGTTCTCAACAATTTTATTTTAACCTTACTTTTCTTTCTCTTTGATGTTTCTGACCAACTTGGAACATGTATTTTTAGAAATCAATCATTGGATTAGATATTTCACTTATATATACGGAGTACCATGTATGCAAAAAATTACATTGATCCAACGATTGATTTTACAAAAAATAGGCTGGAACAGTTTTTCATAATTTTACATTATATTTTACAAATTTTCTCAAAACTTCGAAAAACTAACCGTTTGGTCAATTTGAATTTTTTTCACACATAATTTGAATAAGCTGAACATCTACTCCAACGGTCGGTTTCTCAAAATAGACCGTTTCTCAAAATACTCGTCTCAAATTAAACCTACATACAAGGGAGAAAAATCGGAGGCTAAAAATGAATTGAATGGAATTTCCTTTGGTTTTAGTTATTCACAAGCAAGAGCATGGCCCAGTTTCCCACCAAAAAAAAAAAAGCCCAAAAAAAATGTATATTTTTTATAAAGTTAGAAGGTGAGTGGGTATGTATACTTTTCAAAATCTTAGAGCAACGAGCACCACCGATGGTTGGATCCATCTTTTTTTATTCAAATCCATTTTTTTGACCTGCTACAGTTAAAATGTGTAGTTATTTGGATCCAAATACTTTGATGGCGGTGAATACATTTTTTGACTTCTTTCTCTATCTCTATTTCCCAAATCAAATACAAGTTTCTGTACGCTTTTATATGTATTTAAGAAAAATTGATCCAGCTAGATTTGAATCAACTTTTAAATCCAATATATTTTGAGATTCACTTTTGAACCCACCATTGAAGCAATGATTTTTGCATTTGGGTTCGAAACTAAATTCAAATCCAAGTTTTGTGAACCTAGGTGCAAAAAATTATTGCCCCAATGGTGGGTTCAAAACTGGATACAAAATGTATTGGATCTAACATTTTATTCAAATTTTAATGAAAGTCTAGCTAGATTCATTTGTCTCCAGTGACACATAAAAGTACATAAAAACATGTGATTGGTTTTGGGTAAGAAAGAGATAAAGAGAGAGCCGAAAAATGGATCCACTACCATTAGAATATTTGAATTCAAATGGCTATGCATTTTATTATAACACATCCGAAAAATAGGTTGGAATCCAAAAATAATGGACCCAATCATTAGAGTTGCTCTTAGAAAACTATATTTAATTCTTCGTATTTTATGAAATAGCTTGAATCCACGCGAAGCACAGGAGTAATCAACATATTATTATATATATATAATAGTATAAATTTACTTTGCAGTTGTTGAATTTTCTAATAATTTATTATCCAATCCACTGTATTTTGCTCATCATTAGAAATAAATACAACGAGGGCATATGCTTAGTTGGATCCCCATCCTCTTTACCATAATTTTTCGAATGCCCGACCCGACCGCATGAGTTCACTATTGGATGGAGCGTCTTATACCCGAGACTTTACTTTAGGGCAATACTCATATAGAGGTTTTGCCCACGAGCCAAGCGCCATTTTGCTCCCCAAATACAAGGACATATGCATTTTAGGCCATGTTTGGTACGAGGGATATGTGATTTGGGTAGGATAATTATATGTTATTCAATATGACATTACTTAACTGTGGGATAAATTATTCGTTGGATTATCATATCCTCCATATGGAGAATATAATAATTTTAAGGAAAGGGTGATACTGTTTTATCACGGGATAAAACCATCACCACACTCACCATCTAACATCACCAAGCACCACTACCACCACCACCATTACTGCCACCACCACCACCCACCATTACTATTGTCGCCACCATAAAAAAGGCACCACCCACCACCACAACTACCTATGTTGGATAGAAATTTCATAGCTATTTCCAGCATTAATATATCCGAATATGTTGCAAATGCAAATGAAGGATAAGAAAAGGTATATAATTATCCGATGAAAAAACTTATCCCACATAATCCTATCCAATCCGGCCTTTTAATATAGGATACCAAACGTGACCTTAGGGTTTTTCATTTACCATTTATATTTTACTTATTTTACTATTAAGTAATTCTAAATAAATATTAAAACGGTTAGAAGTTAGAAGGTGAGCTTTAACTTAATGGTTAATATCTCTCCATTCATGGGTTGATGTTTCGGGTTCCATTCATCATAGATAAAGCTATTGGCCCATTTGTTGCCCTCTTCCCCATTAACAATTAACCAGTAAATTTAAATCCTCCTGAAAAAAAAAAGTATATATATATATATATAGTAATAATTTGACTGGTTATATATTTTATTTATGTTATACTATTTTTATATATTTTAAATACAAAATTAGTTCGAAATGCTTCTATCCCACATTTTTATTTTTTGTAATAATTTGATTGGTAATATTTTGCATTTCCGTAGAGTCAACTGCATATCATATTTTAAAAAATCGATCGTTGAATAAAATATTCATCTTATGAATGTCATGACTGTCAAAAATCATGTTGATCCAACAGTCGATTTTCAAAAAAATTGACTACAAAATTGTGATTTTTTTGTTCTTCAAAATATCATAATATTGTAGTCAATTTTTTCGAAAAATGACCGTTGGAACATCATGATTTCTGGCACCCATGACATTCATAAGATGAATATTTTATCCAACGATCGATTTTTCAAAATATGCTATGCAGCTAATATTACAAAGTGCAAAATATATTTAAATGAAGTCAAACCCACCTCTCTCTCTCCCCCATAATATTTAATATATTTTGAAACCTTTTTTTTTTTTTCATTTACCCAACAAACCCACCCCACCTTCCTCACTCGTCTCTCTCTCTCTCTCTCGATGTGAAACCCCAAGAGGCCATGATCGGCGGCAAGGTTTGTGGCGACGGCAGCAAGGTTTATTGACGCAAACGATGTTCTTCCCATATATCTCTCTCTCTCTCTCTCTCTCTCTCTCTCTCTCTCTCTCTCTGTTTGGTAATCTCAGATTTGAAGAAGATAAAGAAGTCGCTGGCCGTTAGAAGAGAACGGCGGCGAGTTGATCGGTGTTTTAGCTCTCTTTCATGGTCTGCTCACGATCTACTAACTCCTCCAATCTGCTCACGGTCTCTACGAGTGAGTTTAATCTATTTTCTTTTTTTGCAAAAAATGTCTGCTTGGTTAGATTATTTGTAATAAAATCTATTTGGTTGGTGTTTTTGTGTATCTCATGCATGATTTTTCTCCTTCTTTCCCTGTTTGGTTGCTGAGAAAATGGATGGGGAAATTTTTTGATGGGTTTTTTTATTCTAACGGTTATGTTGATTCCCCCCCTTCTTGCATTTTCTTGGCTGCCAACGAATGTTATTTGGGGGCATTTTGTCATTTTGGAAGTTGGGGTTAGTTGGGAGCTGAGGGAAGGGTGACGTGAAACAAATGGCAGCTATCATTCTGGGTGCTAAATTTGGCATGAACAGTGGCACACCATTGGAGCTGCTGTTTTGGGTGCCAAAGTCAAATTCTCAAATGGCACCCCCATTAGAGAAGCTCTTATTTAGAGCTTTTGCCCACAAGCTAAGCGCCGTTTTGCTCCCCTAATATAAGGACATATACATTTTAGGCCATGTTTGGTATGAGGGATATTATATTTAATTTGGTAGGATAGTTATATCTCATTCCAAATTCTATGACATTATTTAACTACGGGATAAGTTATCCATGGATTATTATATCCTCCATATGGAGGATATATAATCCTAAGGAGATGGTGGTACTATTTTATGATGGGATAAAACCATCACTACACTCACCATCTAAACTCATCACCCACCATTACCACTACCACCACTACTGCCACCACCATTAAAGAGCACCACCACCACCACCCATCATTACTACTGCCGCCACCATAGAAGAGTATCATCCACACATCACCACCCACCACTATCATTATCGGCACCATAAAAATGCAACACCCACTACAACCACCACCACTACCTATATTGGATAGGAATTCCATAACTATTTCCAGCATTATATCCGAACACGTACCAAACGCAAATGAATGATAGGAAAAGGTATATAATTATCCGATAGAAAAACTTATCCCACCTAATCCTATCCAATCCGGCATTTTAATCTAGGATACCAAACGTGACCTTAGGGGTATTTGATTTACCATTTATATTTTACCTAATTTAATATTAAATAATTCTAAATAAATAATAAACAGTTAGAAGTTAGAACGTGAACTTTGTCTTAATGATCAATATTTCTCCTTTCATGGGTTGAGGTTTCAGGTTCCATTCATCATAGATAAAGTTATTGGCTCATTTGTTGCCCTCTTCCCCATTAACAATTAACCACTAAATTTAAATTCTCTTGAAAAAAAAAGTATATATATTTATTTTTTTGTAATAATTTGATTGGTTATATATTTTATTTATTTTATACTATTTTTATATATTTTAAATACAAAATTAGTTCGAAATGCTTCTATCCCACATTTCGGGTCTTACGCCTTGCTCTAAGGAAGAAGCCCTTTCCTACGTATTCACCTCTATAAAATTAGCAATTTTGTGTTTGGAGGAGAGAGTTAGAATTATTGTCTTTTATGATTAAATTAAATAAATAAATGACAATTTCCATTAATATTCATAAGTTTTTAAAATATTATGCCTACGAACTCGATCCAAAATTAATTACGCAAATTTTTTTTAGGACATAAATACCCTCCACTCATACGTGTATTTACAATTTGACCATTGAAATGATCAAATTTTTTGTATGGATGAATTAAAAAAATTTGAAGAGTCACCAATAATCAACACAATCCCCAATAGTACAACGGATCACCAGAATTACAATCAATCATCAATCCCTAATATTACTAAGAATATCCAATAAAGCAGACAAGATTTAATTGATTTGATGTTCTTGGAAAGCGCGAACTGAATGAATGATATGCATGATGTTGACGTGACATAAAGTGGATTTGAGATTCTTAACAATATTGGTGATTATTAGATAAATTGGGGATTAGAGATTCTATTTATTTTTTGGGATTATACATAAAATTGGGGATCCTGTATAAAAAATTCGGGGGGACATTGAATGACCAGCATTAAATGCTGATGTGACATAAAGTGGATTAGGGATTCTGAACAATATTGATGATTATTAAATTAATCGGGAATTGAGGATTCTGTTTATTTTTTGGGATTATACGCAAAATTGGGGATCTTGTACAAAAAATCGGGGGACATTGAATGACCAGCATTAAATGTTGACGTGACATAAAGTGGATTATGGATTCTTAACAATATTGGTGATTATTAGATAAATTGGGGATTGAGGATTCTTTTATTTTTTGGGATTATACATAAAATTGGAAATTTCTGTACAAATTGATCAAACTTCAATTTTAAGGGTAATTTCGTCCAAAAAAACAGTAATAGATGTATATCCGTAATATGTTTTGGATCGGGTTCGTAGGCGTAATATTTTGAAAAATTAGGATTATTCATGGAAATTGCCCATAAATAAATGAGGAATTCCTAGAAATTTTACCAAACAAACAATCGCATTTATGTTGAAATATCATAACTTTCAACCTAAGTTATCAAAATAACAAACAAGCCTCAAGAAGTTTTAAAATTTTGGAGTACAATGAAGTACCCAAATCCAACCAAATATTATTTCTAATTTCCTTCCTCCTATGTCCCCCACCACATTAATTAATTCGGAATATCCAATGACCTTGTACAATTTTCATAGAACATCCAAATGCACCCATTGCAAATATTCTTAACATGACCAAATTATTCAAAGTTGCATTATGCACATAGATAACCATTATCAACAAAGCTAATTAACAAACTAACTCGATCGCATTTATTATATTAATTTAAAACCGAAAATTATCGTTATTTTATTAATTTTAAAAATACCCTTACAACATCCATGTATAATAATAAATCCCACCTAAAAGATGTCAACAATTATCCATTTCATTCCAAGTACCTCATTTTACTGCACCAAATTGCAGACCATGAAATCCAATAATTCAAACACAAGTTTCATTAGGCACAGTTTGACTAACAAGAGCAATGGAACACAACTGTAAATCAGGTACTTTCTCTCACTAATAAGTAATAACATCTACACTTCAAACTAGAGTGTGAGGCAATGAGTTCAAAAAGAAGTTGGGTAGGTAGTTAACTGAAGAAACACAGAATCATTCAAAAGTCACCTAAAAAATGATTAGACTGTATAGCCCTTTAATAGTCAAGGAATCTAAGATGGAAGCATCATATCTAAACGGAAAGAATGGGGGAAACCTAACTTGGAACGTGAATTATTCATGTTTGGTGGAGGTGGGGGGCTGCTGGTGCTGGTGGAAGTGGGTTCCTTACAGAAAAAGGAGATGCCCCAGATGTAAAAGTACTGACATCCACTCACATGCAAACTCATCCGCACAGAATTTTATAAATAATTCACATTCTCACCTACCAAACAAGACTTGAAAAAAGGTAGAAGAAAAGGGAAAATATATCAGCCTTTCCTACAGCTGATCTTTAGATTTGCAATGTCTTAATCATTTAATGTTTTTGCTCAAAAAAAGATGGATTAGAAACTCATTCATCCATTAACAAACCACTCCAAAGTGAGGAGTAAAACAAACAAATAGAATACAAAGGGAGTGAGAAAGGCCTGTTTCTTTTAGGCTTTGGAGAAACTTAGCCACACATCTCTCTCCCCAACCACTTACATGGATAATCTTTTAGAAAAACAAAAGAGTCAAAACTTCCCACTACTACAGAAAGGTCACATGTACTTGCCCAACCTAAAGAGTAAAAAGGGGTATACAAAACAGAGAGAGAAAGGCATTACACTACATTGAATGATACAGATGAAGAGAGAGATAGAGAGAGAGAGAGAAGAGGGTGAAATAGGAGGGTTAGTCTCCCTTCATGGGCAATTGGCATTTTTACCAGGGCCTCCATAGTAGAAGTAGTGGCCCCAATCCCCATTACTGCCAGTTTGAACATCATAGCAGTTAGATTGCTCAGTGAAGGTGCCAATCCCTTTAGGGGCCTTGAGATTATTGGAGGAATCAACAATCTGGATATTTCTGAAATAACTTGATTTGCCAAAGCCTTCTTCAGGGAAATGGCCACTGCCCATTTGAGTTGAGGTGTGTTGACCATCTGGTTCTGAATTCACGACTTCACCTCCCCACTCAATCATGGAAGCACTGTCAGCCAAGTATGAGAACAGGAAAGCAGGCCAGTAACCCAACACATAGTCATTACCAAACTGCATCCACCAATGTCCCTCTCTTGGATCCTACACAAGGTCCCAAATAATTGAGGGCAATAGACAATTAATTCAATGATGAAAAATATTTACACAAAAAAAAGGAAAAAAAAAAAAGATTGAACTCTTGATTTGGACACCAAATATTTGTGAGAAAGGAGCACCCCTCGGTTAAACAAGGCAGTGAATTGTCAGAACTACAGTGATTTACTCAATTTTTTTTGTATTTTTATGGGAAGTAATTGTAACTTTTCACTTCCTGTTCAAAAGTAGCGTCCTCTTCATCAAATACAAACTACACAGTGGAGTGTCCAATTCAGTGACCAGAAAAAGATGTCAGAGATTCTCAGCATGTGAGCCATTATAATTTTATATATATATATATATATATATATATATATATATATTCTATTTCTTCTTCTCAATTGTGTATGCAGCAGCCAGCAGGTACACTTATGGCTGCTGATATTGCCACTGATGCATGCGTTTCGAAAAAGGACACTTTCCATTGCTTACTAAAATGCATCCTTGACAGTATCAACTCCATCTCTTACCCAAAAAACAATGGGGAGGTCGGAGAGGGGTTCCTTTATATATATTGTATAATGTATAATTGTATAATTGTCTAGTGTATATTTTCCAGTATTGATCCCACTTAGAGCTGAATAGTTTTTTTGGCTTTTACCTTCCAGACAAGTATACTAATATCATATTGGGAATTACGGAAGGCAGAAACAGGGGAGATGCTTGCACCCATTGCTATTTCACTGTTGATTTGAATGAAGCCTGAGCAGAGCAGGTTGTAGCAACCTGTGGCTTGATAAGCATCACTCTGAAATTGTTCAGAGAGAGAGAGAGAACCCATAAACAGTATTAAAGAGATAGTTACTGAGAAATTAAAATAATAACCCAAAATTGGAGTGGAAAATATGGGAGCTTACAGTCCAGTAGGTGAAAAGTCTTGTGTTGTTATCACCATATAGATCTGGGCTGACCTGTTTTCATGGACATTCTAGTGTCAATAATCAACAATAAAGTAAAAAATATAACTGGGTTATCTGATTTCATTCTCATTACCAGTTTTTCTTGCTTAATGCAAGATTGTTAAAGTAGATACCTGCCAACCAGCTTCAATGCTGTTAAGATCCTCTCCAAAAGAACCACCCAGTATCCAGAGCTGAGACAAGCTGAACTCATTAGGTTGCTGTATTTTAGGTTCCCAAACATTTATGGTTGCTTTTGCTCCATAGTACTTATCTCCTTCCACATAGGCAATGGCATGCTATTCATCCCCAAAAATTAAAGAAGAGCATTAAAATCAAAGTGGTATAAAAATGAAGAGAACAGAAGCAAAAGTTATTTCTACTGTTTATCAACCCTAAAAAATACACAAAAAAGAAACATTAAAAGCAAGAAGAAAAAAAAAAAGCAAAAGAAAAGGTTAATATTTTCTGTTTATTAATAACAATTATTAGATTCTTTTTCTTTCAATAATTTACCTGATGACCACTTTCATTGATGAGGTCAGGATCTGCAGACCTGGGCTTTGGGATAGTTCTGTGCTTCTTCCTTCCATATCTCTTGACTGAGCTTGCTCTCAAAACATCATCTTCCTTTGTTCTTCTAATGGGTATGGTGCCTTCAGGGCATTTACCATTAATGTGCCACAGCTGAGTAATTGAGTTCGATCTTTCCTTGGGCTTTGCAGACACCTTGCTTTCATCAAAAAGCCCTTCTGGGTGATAATTAGGCCTCATCTGGAAAACAAAGCAGGCACCCAAAAACCACATTTACAACCACTAAAAAAAAAAAAAAACAAGGGAATAAAAAAAGCCCAAAATATAAATGCAAAGTAGAAGTGTGTAGGTGAGGAAAGTGGACCTGAATCGTATGGTTCCTGAGAAATGGATGATCAAAAGCTGGCTGATGAGACATATGAACGCAGTCTATTATATCGCCATCCGGGCTCTGTTCCAACGATCAAAAATCACAAGATTAACATAGGAAATCTGACAGCTTCTAATACCCAGAAAACTTCTAACAAACTAAAAGCAAAAAAAAAAAAAAGAAAAAAGAATAAAACATTTGAAGTTAGAGTGAATAAACCCAAAAAATCAATCACGTGCACAGAAATAAAATCAATAGAGGTTGAAATGGAGATAAAAGCAAACTCAAGAACCCAAATCCCACAAAACGTAAATCATTGGAGAGAGATAGAAAGAAAGTTCCAGAGAGAGATTTATAGAGAGAAAGGGAAATAATCAGAAAATCATTGTTGCTTCAATCCTCAAATTCCCACAAAAGAGAAAGAGACCAAGTCAATGAAATTATAAGGGGGGTTAAATTTAAGATACCATTTGCATTGGAGCCCCGTTTGGCTGCCGAGAAAATATATGAACAAAATTAATTTTCGCTGAATCTTAGATTCATCATCATTTAAACCCGGGAAAGCTAAAACCCACATCACAAAACCGAGCCTAATACAGTTATTATGCTTGGTTGAGCTGAGCTTTTACAGTCTACTGAAGCCCAAGACAACACAAAAACACAACTACGAGAACTGAAAATATGAATTTTCTTATCCTTTCCAGCATTTTCCTAGCAACCAAACAAAAGGGTTATTAATAAAAAGTAAAAAGGAACAACATCACGAGGAGAGAGAGAGAAGGGGGGTTACCGTAATGCTTTTCACTGCGGGTTTATTCAACCGGTTCAAGTGCTTCTGGACCTCAAGCTTCTGCCGGGAGCCGTGTATCCTAGCAGCGCAAGATAGCGATGTCAGACCCAGAAAGAAGAAAAGCAATGTCGCCATTCTTCTAGCCTGCCCAGTTCTAAAATGTGACGCCATGCTCAAACTCACGAATCCCAGCTAACAGAAAAGCTCCACAGAACACACGGTTTAGCTTAGAGCTTCAAAGCATCCACCACCATGGCTGTATGCAAACTTAAAAAACCCACTCTCTGCTTATCCTACGCACACCTCTCCCCACTTCCCACTCAAAAATCAAGTCTTGCAGTGGGACGTTTCTGCTTCCACAAAAATCCAATTAAAACTGCCGACCCCTCTCTCTCTCTCTCTCTAAAATGTCCCTTCGTCTCTCTTTCACACACTCCCCAAACTTTCTCTCTCTAACATGTCCCTTCCTCTCCCCCCCTCTCTCTCTCTCTCTCTCTCACCCCCTACAGTTATCTCTCTCTAAAAGTCTCACCCGGGGATCTTTTTGAGTCTCTCTCTTATTCTTTTCAATTTTTACAGTGACACGAGGGGTAAAAAGGGACTAAAAAAAAGGAATCTAAAACAAAAGAGAGAGAGAGAGAGTGGAGAAAATGCGTCAATTCAATCCAACACAGGCTCTGTTTGTCGTGTTGGGAAGGCTGCGTTGTTTTAGAGACCACCCCATATGACAACATCGCAGACCTTTTCCAAATTTACCCTTTTATTTCAAAATTGGTGGATCCCACATTTGTATTACCAACTTGCCTCTATGAATTTTCTCAATTTCCATACAACAAATTTTTTTTTTTAACTCCATTTATTTTTATTTTTCCAATAAAACAAAATAATTATATATATATATATATATATATATATGTATAGGCAATTGATGGAATTCAAATCCATGTTTGTTGTAATTATATGTAACCTTTTTTAAGTATTGTAGTAGAACAAACATAAGTTATAATAATATCATATACAATATGCTAATAAGAAATCGAAATGAAGGTCAATAACTCCAAATCTCACCCCCTCCCACCAATTAGAAAATAAAATCAAGACCAATAATTCCAATCCCACCCTATCTCACCAACTAGTCTAGCTTTTCAGTTGGTTACGGGTAACTTGATGACAGTAAATACCATAAATGAAGGGTGACTTCCAGAGAAATCTTTGTATTGCACAATTATATCCCCCTCTTAATTCAATTTCAAGTATAAGAGGTTGTTTAAAAAATATAAAAACGCGGCTACTTGAAGAAATTTTTTGTTAATTTTGATTCCATCACCGTGGTATGTTTTTTTTTTCCTAAGCCTTTTTTTTTAACCAAAAAAAAATAATTCCTAAGCATACTTTAATTTAGGTTTGAGTTCAAACTAGTTCTTAAGGATGTGCTAAATCTCGTGGAAACTTTATCTATGTGATATTGCAAATCATGTTCATCTGATAGTCAGAGTGTCGATATTTACTTTTAAGACTTTCACTTCATGGTGGATAATCCTTTATTGCCTAAGTTATATCAACAGGTTTTATGAACTTAAAGCAAAATAATATGATTTGGTTTGTGTAAAACCAAATAATACAAAGTAGTTAGACCAACCTAATTTAATTTTTAGAATTTCCAAACAAATTCTAAAGAGTTGAGATTTGTTATTCTAACCATTCAACATCATAATAAAATTCAAATATATAAGACCAATCTTATGTGAGAGATGGTCCATTATCAACGTCAATATATATATATATATATATATATATATATTAAATATTACATTTTTATTTTTAAATTTTCTAAAATTAAAAAAATATTTTTTTACACTTTTTACACTTTTCAATGGAATGCTTATAATATATATATATATCACTTCTAAACAGGGAGTCACATCGATCAAATTTATTATTTCACCTTTCTTACATAAACAAATGTCGCACTCATGCCATATTTGCATTAATCTCATCCATGAAGGTTCGTGGATCACTTTAAGAATGAAAAATATAAATAATTTCTTTTAAAATAATGTTAAATCGACTAGAGTTTGAGAATATAGTAATTATTTTTTTCTGAAAAGTTTTGGAATCAATGCTAACTTTGTGGACATGATAAAAAAAAAGGTGCACATTATGGGTGACTCATTGTCCATATGGTGGAGATGGTCCTAATTGAATAAGTGGGGGGGACTTCATCTAAAATAAAAATATATATTTTAATAAGCAATTAGAGAGCTTGCAATGAAAATAAATAAATAAAAATAAAAAAATTCACCACTAAGAGCTATTTATATATTTAAGCATATTCAACAAATCACTGCAACGTGACGTCTCATTCACAACGATATTTTTATATTATTCTAGACAAAGATTCTCCGGTCACATATTTATTTATACAATTAAAATAATATGTATTTCTAAAAATAAATGTAATAAAACAAATTAATATTGCAAATATTCGGGACAGTGGTCAATTTTATTTTTATTTATTCAACATTGGAAGGACACAATTTCCAAAAAATTAAAATAACCCAATGTTTCAGAATTTTATTTTTTTAATTAAATAATTAAAGTAAAATATTAAAATTGCCCTTAAAATCATTCTGAAATAGAAGAAAGTTAGATTAGTGACAGAAGGGTAGTATTGTCAATAAATGAAAGTGGTGTTCAGAATTATAAAATTATTATAAATATTTTATACCGAAAATAAAAAATATTTTATTGAGAGAATGTGGGGGTATTTTCGTCATTTCGGTTGAATAGAGGGGAGTACACAAAAAATCTATTCCCAATGAGAGGCGCTCTTCAGAACGGTCGCCGTTAAAGTACTTTTAACGTCGTTAATATCACCACCTGCCGGTAACTTTAGGTTGGCTCACCGCAGCTAAACTTGTCTACAAAAATCAAAATGTCCAAAATTATCTAAAATTACGTGTAACACGGAAAGTTAGAAACCAAAATTATTTCAAATTATCTGCAATATTGTATACAATGAAGGAAAGTTGAAAATAAAAAAAGAAAATTTTAAAACATTCGGACTTTTATATATATATAATCATTTTTGGTTAATGTAAGCAAACACTTAATGGCCGTTAGATCCCATGACTTAAATTCAGCGGATATGGATTAGGAAATACTAGTAGGATCATTTCACTATAAGTATATGAGCAGTGATGTTATATATAAATAAATTCATTGAAATATTTATACAATTATACTCAATCCAAATCTTATATATATATATATTTTGTCATTATCAATAAGAAATTGAATAATTAGATAATTAGCCAAAATACAAAAATTAGGAACGTTTGGCACTTTTATAAGCATGATAGGAAATTAGTAGGGACAGTAAAATAATACATGTATATATTGAGAGCACATTCAAGTCTTAAAGTCCATTTGCACCAATTTCTTTTAATATCATTTTTTCAGCTAAAATTTTTTTTTGATCTAAAGGTTTATTTGTATTAAATTTTTATAAAATCACGTATGGAGACCTATCACTCCACATATCTCTTTCTATCATAATTTTTCATATTTTTTTGCTAGAAGTAATTGTAGCAAAAATTTGTGTTATCTAACTCTTGTCACAGCAGTTTCTAGTATAAAATTTTCGTCTAAAAGTGATTATTTAAATTTTTTTTAGTAGTCTAAAAGTAATTATCAACACATATCTTAAAAAGTATAACTTTGAGTTTCAAAAGTAATTTTAAGAAAGTAAATGCAAACAAAGAGATAAATTAATAATCATTTTTAGATGACTTTGATGATTGATGATGGGGAATCACAACATATAAAATTCGATGTATGAAGTCCGATAATATCGGAGTAATGACGAGGATGTTAAGCACAGTGAAAAGACGAAGATTTTGAAAAGTCAACATCAAGGCTGGCAGTGGCCATTACGCCGTAAATCAGCAATAACAGCTAAAAATCGTGTAAATTAACAAAAATACAGGAGGAAAATAAGCCTCAGACGATTACACATATCCTCCATGTAAAGATAAGGCAAACATTGCAACAAGTACGCAATTCATGATCCAGAAACCTTTTAATTATCTTATCAAACAAATAAAAATATTGACTTGATCGTCGAAGAGTTATCGCCGGACAAAGTCTGGCCCCCCTAATTTTGTCTTCTATGCAGGTTTGAGATCGCGGGATTTGGCATTGGCTGATTTTTGCTTCAATATATGATAATAGAATGATTGATAAAATTTTAATATATAAAGGAATAATTTGAATATAATTTTAAAGATAGACTCTCCTCTCTATTTGTTGATCACCCGTGCATCTGTATCCACTAGCCGTACACGTATATACGGTCAGCAGCCCAAACGCGCCCGTGAGCCGCACGAATCACGAGGAAGTTAAAAAAAAAAAAATATCGGCGGGAAATGAACCAACGGTAATACAGAAAAAAGAATCCGAGGGGGATGGAATGGGGTAAAAAAAATTGCCATCATCATTAGATTTTTAAAACGTACGTGCCTCTTTCTCTCTCTAAAAAAACACACTCTCATCACACACACACACGGAGAGTTTCTCTCTCTAAAAGTCTATGACTTTATCTATGTACGTCCTTCTTTCTCTCTCTAAATATTTATATAGAGAGAGACTCTCGCTCTCTAAAAGTCTATGTAAACGCGTAGCTGTGTGTTTGTCTCTTTTCGTCACGATCACATGGGAGGTTATAAATCTGAGTTGTGACTTGGGAGAGGGACTGAATAGTACTTTGTCAGTCACGTACAGGGCATTATCGTCCAGGTACGCTCCGAAAGCCTGTACGGCTTTACACGTGGAGATAATCGGATGCAATGTCCTACGTGATTGGCGTAGGACTGGCCCCACTTTGTCTAATTAATTGTGTCATTGACCTCTTGACAAAAAAGATAAGGAAAAAAAAAAGAATGAAAAAAAAAACCAACTACATACCTAAATTAATTTGTTAAATTGTTGCTGGAAAAATAGTTTTTTTTTTTTTTTTTTTTTTTTAATTTTTTTATTTATTTATTTATTATATGATACTTAATGTAACCATATAACATCATAATATTAAAAAGATAATATTTAAATGATTTGATATTAATACGATAATTTTAGGTTTATTGTCAATTACGCAACATGGTAATGTGGCAATGCTTTAGAAAATTTATTGAAAAAAATAGAATTTCATAGTTTTTGTTTATCTTTCAAGCTAAATGATAAAGTATTTGGGCATCATAAATTTATCTGTACCCATTAAACATACCAACACCTCACCTCTTTTTTATTTTTGTGATTATTGAACCTACCAAATTACTGCAAAAGATATTTATTTATGAGTTTCTTGCTTGAAAACGAAGATACAAAAAAATTGGAATGGAATTTTTACTTAAACATTTAATTCCAATCACCCATATAAAATCTCGAGGCTGTTAATTAATTATATCAGTTAGCTAGGACGACGATGATGGTCATGCTGTTTTAAAACACTAACATGAAGGATGATGTGAACATGGAGGTAATTTAGGGTTTATTTTATTTACTAATAAATAAAAGTAAATTTAAAAAAAAAAAAAACAAAGTGGTGTAATTTTTAAAGCCCACAATTAGAGGGAAAACAAATTCCAAAAATAATTGAAAAAAATACCTATCATTTCAGCTAAATTGGAGCAAGGACAAAAGCAAATCATAGCATTATCTTTGAAACTTTATGGTATTAATCTCTGGAGAGGGGGCCCATTATTAATTTGGCATGTCCATCCAACTTGTGGCTGGTCCTGTCACATGCCCACTTATAATGACTTTTGGCTTGTTTTATGCTACCTTGAATCTGAAAGTAAACTTTTCTACCAATTTTCTACTAATACCCTCTTTCATGAGTATTCTTAATTCTATTATTAAAGATGCTTTCTATTTTTAAAAGACATACAAAAGGTACTGTTTTCTTATAAGATATGCTTCACTTTCCATAGCTTAAATTCCATGGCACTGGGTTCTTGTATTTTCTTCCCCACAATGTATTCTCTCCA
>JAESVK010001014.1:1626909-1679613 GCA_017140935.1 Hamamelis virginiana
AGATTTTATGTACGTGTACATGTCTGCGTGCGGGTGTGCGTACGTGCGAGAGAGAATTAAAAGAATGCAATTACTAGAAGAAATTTAGTGCAGCATCAAAACAAACTAATTTGGCACTAAAAAAAAGGATATAAAGACAAAAATAATAATCATTTCTCCCTCATCATCTATATATTCTCTAGTCTCTAGAAAATAAAAGCTCTCTAATTAATCATAATTATCTTCAATGGGAAGAGGCTTTTGCCTTCCCATTATGATTGCATACACCTTTAAGTCAATTTTGCCTTTAACCCTAACTCATAACACGCTCCAATGGCTCCATTAGGAACTTTTTCAAGTTTCGAAACTAAATATTTTGCCCATAATTTTGAAATATTAGAATTTAACCTCTTTTGAATTTGAAACTCTTTGTATTTGAAGAATGCAATGAAAAATATAAAAAAATGTAACCAATTAAAGAAGAGTCTAACTAATTTTGATTTTATTATTGTTTCATAAACTTCTTTTAAAAAATAAAAAAAATATTTATGTAAAAAAATATAAACTTATAATTTATTTAAAAATTTTAAAAATTGTATCGAGTTTGGTTTGTATTCTCTTGCTGTTATTTTGTTTTTAATACTAACAAATGCATATTGATATAGCTGAATGTACGTGTTTGATCTGAAAACATTTTTCCTTGAATATAGATGATACATGCCACTAGATCAATAGACCACTGAAAAAGCAAAAATTGTACCAATGACTTTTTTCTTTTTGGTATAAAGCTCAACATTTGTATAGAAAAAAAAAAAAAAAACCTTATTAAATAGTAAATTAGTGGTGAAATAAGATCGTTTATACTCATTTTTAAGTGAAGGTTTTTATATTTGTCAAATAACCCATATATAAACATAATTATTTTCCAAATTAGTTATGAATTGATTTATTTAGAAATTCAATAACATTAAGAAAGTAAATGCAACCTTATCAATCCCTACAACTAATTGAAAAGAAAATGTTATCTGCTTTTTCACCAAAATAGAGGTTATATTATATTATTATCTTACCATGTTAGTGATACCAAAAAATGTGGTATAACAACCACTTCTCGAATCTTAATTAATGCTGCCAATTATTTATTGATCTAGTGGCATGCATTTAAATAAAATATTTCGAATTTCGATATATAAAAATATACATCCATACTCAATTATTGATAAATAGTGACGTACATAGTTCGTCATCAACTCCATTGATTCATAGCTTTATCTTCATATATCCATACGAAACAAGTTGTACATTATGGAGGTTGGTTTTGAGACACAGTTGGACAAGAAAACCCAAGGGAGTGATCCAAAAATTGCATTTATTAATGAATAATGACCACTCGAGGCCAAACCATGGCAGGGCACACCCAATAAATGTGGGACTGAAAATGACACAACTTTTGTTATAATTAATGACTGAATTTGTTCCACCTCAAAAAAAAAAAAGAAAAAAGAAAAAAAGGGTTGAATTAGGATTGTATAGGAATGTGATTTGTGCATAAAAAAAAAAAAGAAAAAAAAGAAAAAAAAGGGAAAAAACTGGTTAATCTCATGATATTGCTGGATCTTTTGTAAATTTTGTATATTAACATTAATAAAAATATGGAATTATTAATGTGCGACTGATAATTTTTAGGAGTAAAAGATGCTCTTTTATTGTAATTGACATGCCAATGATTGGTTTAGTGGCATGTATCTTCATATTTAGAGAAGAAGTTTCACACTTGAGCATGTAGAACAGTAGAAGTTTATTGATACTCATTTCTTAATATTAAGGAAAGTTTGGGTTAAGGGTAGGTTTTTATTGATTGGCAAAAAGATAAATAAAGATAATTTTAATTGACATGGCTGTGAGTAAATATCATTCACTAAATCAGTGGGTTGGCTGGTGAACAATTAGGTCGGTCCAAGGGCGTGGCATTGCGCATTCGCAGTGTCTGTGTGCCCGAACAGAGTTTGATAATCATATTGTACATAAAATTTTTAATATAGGCTGTTTGAAATATATAAAAATTAAGTAAGTTGAAAATATTGATTTTGATTTCACTAATGTTTGATAAATTATTATTTTTCCTATAAATGTTTTCAATATTGAATAGAAAATAAGGTATAAATATAATTATTTTTTTTTTCAAACTCACTTCTGTGAGTTAATTTATTTAAGAATCATATAACAAGTCTTTACATTACTAAAATACCAATATTATAGGTGAGTGTTAGGGGCTGTTTGGTAAATTTAAAAACCTGACAAGCTGAGGATACGTCTGCTTGGTTTTTATTCAGTACTGTTTGGTAGGTGCATTTTTTCTACAAATCAGTTCAATCCGGTCCAAAAAATAAGGCACAAACACAGTTTTTTTTTTCTTCAAACCAGCTGAAAGCTGGTTTACATAAAATCATATATCAAAAAGAGATTAGAATTGGCCAGAACTAGTTTTCAAAGTTCCCAAACAGGCTCTAAATACAAATAATAAACTCATTAAAAACTATCATATACAAAAAAAAAGTTCACCATTCAGCATTGATTGTGCTAAAGCATGTCTTGGAAGGGAGGAATTAAGTATAATCCTAATATTCTTATAATATTGTTTATAATAATATTGTTTTCAAGACTCGAATCTCAAGATTCAAATATGTCCATTCATACATACTTGACAATCCAGAACTTTTATCATTATAACTTATAATAATCTTAAAAGACAGTCGATACAGCCGCATAATCCTAATTTCGATTGCTCTTAAAACTTAAACTTATTGTATAAATACTTAACAATTCGAGACTTTTAAGATTTAATGCAAATAATATTTGCCTCATTCATTTTTTTTTTGGGGTGGGGTTGGATTTCAAACAGACCAGAATTGTTTTGGGGCAAAAATCTTCTTTCAAGCCAAGAGCTCTCCTATTAACCCACATGGTTCAGTGGTTCACTCTCCTATTAACCCACATGGTTTGAACCAAAGACAATGGAGTCATAATTTCAGGCTTGACCTTTTTTGGCAACACCAAGAGAAGTCAGCTGAAATTTGGCACCAAACCAAACACCCCACCAGCAAGTGAAAAAGTTGGAAAGTTGTGGGGAAGGAAAGGAAGCAATCAGTCATTGTCAAAAGACAAAAGAAAAAGGTCTGTATCACAATTGGGTTTAATAATATAAGAATTTGACATAATTTCACAATATTGGGTGGGACCCATTTTTCCATTGTTTACCTATTTTTATTCCTTTTTCTCTCACATGATTGTGCTGTGTAATTTGTCGATCCATTTTTTAGAATTTATTTTTAATTCTTTTTCTCTCACATGATTGTGCTGTACTGCTGTGTGATTCCTGTATAATTGTTTGCTGGCTCCCACTCTCCAGCTAACCATGGGCTGCACCTAGCTAACCACAGATTGGACGAATGTGCTGATGGTCCCACTCTTACAGGACATACGTTCCGTGATTGGTGCGTAGGGTTGGCAACTGGGGCTGCTGATTCTTTTCAGTGCTTGCTTGAATATTTAACATTTATCCAACCTATCTCAATCTTCAATTTAATTTAAATAGGGAGAGAGAGCATCAGAATTTAGCCAAGTGACAAAAGATTGTATCAATTTTTGGAATTTTTTTAGTCATGCACACTTTGTCATGTTGCTAGGAATTAAGCCCATGTTAGGCTAAGGCATATATTAAAAAAAAAAAAAAAAAATTCCCACCTTACATATCTTCCAAATCATAGAATAAATGGTTTGGCATGATAGTGCCATATCACCCACCTTTATACCACAAACATTAGCCATTTGGTTTGCATAATATTGCCTTATCAACTACCATGTAAAGCAATTGATGGCAGATGATTGAGTGGTGGCGAGACTAAAATTTTTCTAATTTTTGAAAAATGGTTGTAGAAATGTATTTTTTGAAAGCAATTTTTTGTTTTTTGAAATCGCTGTGTTTTGGATGATTTCGTTCTAAAAACCAAAAACATAATTAAAAAAAAAAAAAGATCTGGCTTTGCACAATTTGCATAAATACCCTAAATAATGTAAAAGTAAAATTGACATATTATTAATCAGATGGATTTTAATACACATATTTTGAGATCAGTCAATAATAAGGGTTTGAAAAGTGTCCCTTCATGCAAATTTTGGTCCATGGAGAGCATGTGATCCTCCCAAGTCCCATCCTCTGTTGAATCACAAGCCTAACAGTTGACTCAACCACTTGGAAGAGAAGTTGAAAAAACAAAACCATATTAGCATCCAAAATTGACTTACCTCCTACCTCTCACACATTTGGTGTAACTGTAACCGGATCCTGTTTTAAGATCTGACATCATAATGCCATTATTAATCGAAATATTGCAAGACCTAATACTATAAGGGAGTATAAAATCTCAGCATTTAATATTATATGAAGTGGCTGCTCTCAAAACTTGAACTTGCACATTAATGCTAACGGCTCGAGACTTTATCAGTGCACTAGATAATGGCCCCTACACTATTCGGGTATGTGATCGATGCTTGTAAAATGAAGCCTACAAGGACTGTCATTCAAACATTTGATACTATTTTTATAGAATTGCATAGCTTTTGCAGGAACAAATGTTAGAATATCTCAAAAGACTGGTAAAGAAGTATCAAGGAATATGCAACTGTTATGACCATTATAATAGTAAATATATTATGGCCAAAACTCTACCAATATGACTGTTAATGGCCTAATTATATAGAGCAACATAAGCAGCAATGACATCGAAAACATCAAAGTGAAGCCGACAGAACACTGAAAGCAAAACCTATAACAAAAGGCAGTAAAAATTGCACCAGTGCCGGTAACCTAAAACTCCAGCAAAATCCTACTCAACGACAGTCAGAACTCATAACTTCGGTAATGAGGTATTCAAACACTAATTCTCCAGCAAACCCTAAAGCAGTCCTCAAACTTGTTCTACATTTAATAGAAGCAACAGTATCATCAAAATAAACTTTCTGTTCTTCATGTGGGCAAAGGCCCTTTTCTGTGCTATCAATCTCTAGGCATCAAACTAATGTGAGTTTTTCGGGTGGTTTGAACAAAATTCTTGATCATCAAAGCATCTCACCAGCAAGTAATATATATTAGGAAATCTTCTATTCACAGAGCATCTCATCTTTGCTTTGGGATATGCAAATGTTTTGTTCACTACTCTGACAGAATGCAAACCAATTCCCAGCTGAAAACAAAATTTGCTTGCTATCAACCTAATCTTACAAATCTTTTTGACATTTCACAAAATTAGCCATCCCTGGGTCTTGATGCCAAAACAGATCACTGCTAGATCAATATATGAGCACTTGCATGCGGTGTTGGCATCCTCACAATATTGAGCGTACACTTTTGGTGATTCCAGAAGGTAAAAGAAAACAACAAGAAGGGACACGTATTGCGGCAAGTATGGTCATAGAAATTCTTGCAACACTACAGAGAGTTGTTAACCAAGGCTCTTAGAGTGTGACCAAAAAAGGCCATTACCTAGTGTTGGGCCTGGCAAAGTGGCATCTTGGAAGGGGGAGCTAAATAAATTCCTAACATTCGACATTACACAAAATAGCTGCTCTTAAGACTCGAACCTGCACATTCGTGAATTACAGGTCAAGACTTCTACCATTACCCCAAACGGTTGACTCATACTGCCACATATGTACAACGACCTACTAACTTTCTACAAGAGGATGCTAACATCATGTTATACTAAATGGGAGCAGTAGTGGAATGTTTGGTTGTCTAGCAATCATAGCGCACTCCGAAAAAATTAAAATGCTTTGTCAAGTTAGCACAGAATAAAATTATTCAATTATTATATTAATTACAGAAAATAAATAATAATAAGTAGAATCCCTAAAACATATTAAAGAAATAACTTAATTCATGAAATCCTATTCCGAGTAAAACAAAATTAATTGCTAGCAAGTGGATTAGAACTAATGCAATAGTTCTTGAGAGTTCTTGCATAAAAATTAATGCCCATGAAATTTTTAAAAACCCCAATTCCACTTTAACAAAGAAAAAGAAGTGGACTTAGAGATAGAGTCAAGAGAGACTGCTTTCTGTAAGTGGATTGACTTTCATAAATATCCCCAATCCAGTGATCCACTATCATGCACTACAAAGTTCGTGTTGGGTTTTATAAGGAAAGTGGGATTGCCAGCAATTACACACCTCCAATTTGCCAATGATGTTATTGCTTTTTGACGTCCTACATCCATAGTTGAGATTTAAGAACTACTTCCTTGAGAGTTCAAGTCAACTTGGTGACAATGAGATTGATTGGGGATAGTAGTATACCAAACATGTCAGTGTTGGCATTAGGATGCAAAGTGGGCACTCTTCTTTGTCCTATGCAGCTACACCTTCCATTGGGTGTCTCTTGCAGGGCAAAGTTAGTCTGGGAACCCATACTTGAGTGATGTCAAGAAATCGAAGCAATGTGGAACTCTTGTACTGATCGAAATATAGGAGAATGATATTCATTAGAAGCTCTTTGGTCAACTTACAAACATATTTCTTCTCTCACTGCCTAGCTCCAGCCTCAATTGCCAATATAATAGTAAAACTTCAAAGTGAATATTTATGGCTAAGGAAAGGTAAAGAGTTTTTTTGTTTTTTTGTTTTTTTAAAAAAAACTACTTTGTGAACTGCAATAATTCTATGAGCCTTAAAGATAAGGTGGGCTAGGAATTCGTTCGGAAATTCATGTAGCTGACTATAAATAATTAGGATGAGGATAATTTAATCAAGTGTTTAATTACAAATGCCACTAGGATGATGACAATGAGCTAGATTTCAGCATCAATCATATCTGCATTTACACTGACATTTTTCCTCAGAAACATGAAAGTAATTTGAAATGGGAACACAAAATCTGACACGAATGAACAGTAACCTACTTATGAGCATCCACTGAATGCATCATTGGAAACCAAATCTAAGTTTGAAAACAAAACCAAAACACAATAAAACGTAGTAGGTGTATGAATACTATCGTGATGTCACATATGATCTCTCTCTCTCTCTCTCTCTCTCTCTCTATTGTTGTTCCCCTAGTTCAATTGAATAGAGTAAGTGAGTAACTAAGAAAAGAGTAAAGTGAATATTCCACCTAAAAGAATCTTATCATCCAATTATTATGAAAATCTAACAAGTTTCTTCTGCAGTCCCCATGTAAAATGCTTATTGGCATATCATTGATAGTAATTCAGTAAAGAATCATAAAAAATATAACAGAGCTGCACAGAAAAAAGTGAAAATTTGCATTTATGATGCCAAGAAATCTATGGTTGTTGATTGAACGAAAGGAAAAATTCTATTGGACAAATAAAATGAGTAAGTTTTATGAAGCAGAAGGCCGATGGATAATCAACATATTCAAAGAGTAGGAGAGATAAAGATGTCAGCTTGGGCGAATGAAAATACTAGGAAAGACAATCAGAAAATAAGGCTTTGGAAGAGATCTAACAGTGCTAACTGAAAAATCATAATATCATTACAAATTGCAATCCTCAATAAGTTGCATTTATAAAGGAAAATTCCTCACTGAGGAGCATAATAATACTCTTATAGCCAAAAAACAGAGAATTTTTATTTGTTATTTCAGTAGTCATCAACACAAGTTAACAAAAAAAAAAAAAGAACCTCAAATAAAAATACAACTGCAAATACTTAATAGTACACAGAGATGAGGTTATTTGAAGATTAACTTCACGTTTATGTACTTTTAAAAATAAATTGTAAATCTTTTTATTCAGTTTAACAAAGGTGCATTTTTCATAAATACAGAGAGTGTAGCAATTTAAAGAAGGCTTTCTGCATTGGACTTGCAGATAACACAGCAGTTTGAAAAAATCGAATTCCTAGAGATCAAGTGGTTTGCTGTAACAATTAAAGCTTCTCTAAGGCTGCCTTAAACAATGAACTTGGATAGAATTGCGATCCTCCAAAATAATCTTAGTCAAACAGAATCTATTTCACCACCTAGGAATGACCTGTACAAGTAAATGACCAAGAAAAACTTGGACTTGCTTAGAAACCATCTATATCCTCCTCTTCCAATCAAAGTTCACAACTGTGAATATGGCAAAGGGAGGCAAGGAATCTACCTCCAATCCAGCAAGTTCCTACAACAAGTATATAGCCCTACCAGTGCCTAAAGAAGTCATTCTCTCTGGAAGTTTCACCACCTTATCCTTGGCCTTTTGCTTACTATCATTCTTTCCAGCTCTTGAGGGCCTACTCTTATTTCATCTTTATCACTTAAAATGCTTCCTATCTTCGAACACTCTATTCTCTCAACTTTTCTAATCTCTTCTAAAAACCACAGTTCTCATGTGCTCTAATGCCTCTACTGAAGGTGAACATTCAGTTTTTTTGCAAAACATTCAGGTTGTACTCAACTTCTCTCAGTTGAGCATCCAAAAAAAAAAGAGGAGGTCAAATGGTAGTATAATTGAGAACCTGATATAACTTCAAAATTACAGTTCATAATCAAACTAGACAATTAAATAAATTTTTATAATAGTAAGAAATAAATAATGTCTTCCAGTGGGTTTTCAAATGCTTTTAAACCAAAATTGAGTGACCAAGTTTGAAAGCATAAGAACAAAAGCCCCTCATTGAAAAAACCTAGATAAATATTTAGTGTGAAAATATTGAATAAACTTAACACTTTATTCCATTTTCTCGACATAAAAAACACTTTGAACATATGCCGGGTTCAATGCTAACGCTTATAAAAAAACCCAGACTAGAAATCCAAAAAAGAAAGCTTAAATGAGAAATCATATCAATATATACATGTATATAGTTTATAAGGGTATCATGCCAAGGATGATGATCATAAAAATTTGGTTGAGAAGTCACCCTAAGCATTCATCTCTGTCAAAGAAAAAGGACCTGAACTGGTTGACGTTCCACATGGGGGCATAGGGATAGGTACTGTACCAAACACCCCAAGGTTATGGTTGAGCAGAGAGAAAATAGATTGGTTTCAATAACAAGTAAATCAGGATAGAGATACCAGGGGAAAAAAAAAAACAACAACGATCCAACACAATGCCAATGGCTATATCAAGCGAATATTGCATTCAGTGTGGTAAAATTAAAAGGTTTCAGGGTAAGTTTAAAACCATGGATATATATGGACATTGACTTGAATCCTATTGAAATCCCACATCAACCAAATATAGGGCATGACATGTCTTCTTCATATACCTGTTTGGGCTCTCCACCTACGAGCTTAGGCTTTTAGGTTGGAAACTTAACATGGTATCGGAGCAAGTCATTCTTGGGTCCACATTCTGACCCGTTTGTTGCTCTCAGGTCCACACCTCCACGTGTCTAGGCCTGTTCTTGGGTCCATTCAGGCCCGTTTGTCTTGTTTCGGCTTGCATATGAAGAGTGTTTAAAATACCACATCGCCCAAATATAGGGCTTGACATGTCTTCATATACTTGTTTGGGCCCTCCAACAAGCTTAGGCTTTTAGGTTGGAAACTTGACAAATCCTATAAAATGATATCAGACCATGTTTAAAGAAAGAAGTAGGCTTCATAAAAGGCCTCCTTATCAATATAGGTTGGCATGGAAAAATTATTGGTGGATCAATATGAAAAATGGATTGAGCAATAGAATTGAAAGAACGTGAAATTTTTTTTAGGTCAACCATGCTATTGGGAGTTTGGGACAATCTTTAAAACATTAATGGCTTCACAGAAATATTTTAAAAAACTCGCCCAAGCGCTTGTCTTTGGGTGATGCGGGTAAAGCATCTATTAATTGATCAACAAAACCAGATCAAACTTAACAAGCAAAATAAAAAACGAAGTAAGAAACGGATTGAGAATTACTACTATACATGAGCATCAAACATCAATAAATCAGCGTGTGATTATGTGAGTTGTAGACATAGTAATAGTTGTGGTTGTCGTCGTTGTAATCAAAACGCAAAGATAATGGATAATTGTAGCAAGAATAAGAGAAGTAAGACTCAGGTGGTGGAAGGCAAAAGAAAGTCCATAGGCAGACAACAAAGTGCCCTAACTGTTGAAAAGGAAACAGAAAATGAGATCCAATAGCCATTCAACTGCTAATACGCTCTAACGCTCAGGCATGCATGCTATGTATTGCCATACATATACTGATATGTTTGCTGATGGTGCTACTAACAAACTGTTGAATACCATCCTTTGATATAAGAAGGATGATGAAATCTTAAGAAAATTAGTTCCAGTCTTCAAATGTGAGGAGGTCAGATGGGTAGAGCCATCGTGAGAGGAAACTTTGCAAAAAGGGTATGCAACAATCATTGATGTTCAAAGTGTTTATAAAAAAGAAGCATAATATGGCTGTGAGCCACACAATTTGACACCAATTATATTACTTTGTCTGTATATGAGAAAACAAATCAAGGCTAAAGGTCATATTTATAAGTGATGAATGCCACACGCCTCTGTCCCCAAAAGTTGAAATGTATGGTGAATAAAGGTTGAATACACAGACTTTGCATCTTATTTTGCCAGAAGATACATAAGGTCCATTGTTGATGCCCTCAACCTCCAGCAATTTGATAAACAAATACTATTAAATACAATTTTCCCTTACAATCAAGAGGAATTGTGGATGTGAGAACAGAGGGTACCTATTTCATGAGCAGGTTAAGCCTCCATCCTCAAATGAGGAGATCGGTCATCCTGAACCTGAGAGAGAAAAATCCTACTTAAATAAAAAATTTGAATAAAGGTAGTTGTTGATAGGAGCAAGATGAGGTTTCATGAATCCACGATAGTTTTGATGGAATACACATACGATAGAATGTCCTAACAACAGAAAACAAATGGCAGACACAAACGATTTAATTTTGCATCATTTTTTCAGATGAGTATCACCTAAGTCTTTATGAGCTCACTCTCTCATATGCATACAATAATAGTTTGAATTATGTTATCACTACTTCAAGTTTGCTACCTTGCAGATCCGCATGAGCCCATATCATAAACTCCCTATTGGGCATCAAAACTTTAAACCTCACGACTAGAAAGAGTGGGGAAACAACAAAATTTCAATGAACTAAAGGCAAAGTGAGGCAATTGGCCATCCCAAGGAAACAAAATAACACATTTGGTTTCAATAGTATCGGTATGCATAAATTCATCCTCAGAATGGAGATTTTATATATATATATAGAGAGAGATGATCCATTAAGGTCCGGACCTTAAGCTTAATTTAAGGTCCACTTTTCACTAGGATTGGTATTTTGAAAAACCGACCGTTAGATTAGATAATCTTCTAATGTATGTCATGTTTTCCAAAAATCACAGTGATCCAACGATCGGTTTTCAAGATACAGACTGTTAAACGGTTGTTACAACATCTGATGGTAAATACTGTTAGAGTGTTTCACGGACTGTATTTTGAAAACCAATTGTTGGATCACTGTAATTTTTGACAGGCATAACATACATAAAAAGATTATCTAATCCAACGGCTGTTTTTTCAAAATACCATCTACTGTGTGAGAAATGACGAGTGTTTAAGGTAGAGACCTTAATGGAACAAGTTTGTATATATATATATATATATATATATATATATGGATTAAACTCAAAAGATTGAAGACATTACCCAATATAACAATTTAAGTGCATCTATCTCCTAAAATGTGATAAATGATCTTGGAAATCGGATGGAATAGTCTTGTCATGACTACCATAAATAAATAATACGCTCAGTTAACAACGCTATATGTAAAAAGTGAAAACATTACTGAGTGGTTTCATTTTCATGGAGACCCAAGCATCCCCAACATGTGTTTATGTCTGTTTGTGTATTCATTGTCCCCAATGCGCCAATGCGGGGTCCTAAATTCTCAAACACAACACAATAACTAACATTTGGCATGATATGAAAAGAACCCAAAATCAAACCTCAACTCAATTATCAGTACCAAAATTTTCAAAATAATTCAATACGAAAAACAAAAGCAAACCCACTAATTCCAGCATCTATCTTCCACAATAATTCACAGCATACACATCATACAAGTTCTAAACAGCACAATTCATCAATCCAAATAATTTTTAAAAAAAAAACACCTATTCATTGATCAAATCAAATCAAACGAAAAACAAAGAACAATAAATGGATTGAGAATTACTGTACACGGTGGGCATCAAATGACGGGTCAATCGGAATGCGAATCATAGTAATAGTTAAAATGGTCGTCATCGTAATCGAAACTGGAAGAGGAATCGGAGTCATAAGAGTAAGAGAAGTAAGAGTCGGGTGGCGGGAGGCAAAAGAAAGACCAAACGCAGAGAGCAAAACGCCCCAACTCTTGCAAAGGAAAACAGCAGATGAGATCTAATAGCTGTTGACTGCTTATACGCTCGGGTATACATGCCATGTATTGCCATACATCTGCTGATATGTGTGCTACTGATACTACTATCCCACTGTTGAATACCATCTTTCTCGGTTACCCCTCTCTCTCTCTCTGCTTCGTTTCTCTCTCTATGCCATTGATGTGGGTTTTGTTTAATTCTACTTGAATTCTTGCAGCAGGTGTTGCGTTTGTTTAATAGGGTCCTGTTCTTCCTTTTTGTTCCTTTATGTATTCGGACGTGTCTTTGCAGTTATGGTAAGTTACACTTTATGTAACAGGGGCCCACAGGCCCAAAGATAAGGGGATATGGGAGCCCTACTTCTTAAACTTGTTTTACTCTTGTTTTCATGGGAGCCCTACGTCTTAAACTTGTTTTACTCTTGTTCTCCCTTTTGTAACTCAAAATGGATTGGAAAATTTTCAAAAATCAATAGTTAGATTAAATACTTTTTTATGCATACTATGTGTATAAAAAATTATAGTGATTTAGCGGCTGGT
This sequence comes from Hamamelis virginiana, assembly GCA_017140935.1. Classification (NCBI taxonomy): domain Eukaryota; kingdom Viridiplantae; phylum Streptophyta; class Magnoliopsida; order Saxifragales; family Hamamelidaceae; genus Hamamelis; species Hamamelis virginiana. The sequence goes on from JAESVK010001014.1 coordinate 1,639,832, forward strand.
TTCTGAAAAAATTTATGTGAAAAAACTATTAAACTTACAGTGTTCCAGTAATTGGTTTTTGGAAAATATCACTGTGAAAAACTATTAAAATTAGTGAAATGATCTAGTCAGCTAAGACTTGTGGCCGTTGGATCATCTCATGAATGATGACTTTTTTTAAGTGATGAGATTATCCAATGTCCATAAATGCTTAGCTAACTAGATCATTACTTATTAAAATTATAGTGACTCAACATTTGGTTTCTCAAAAATGTTACTTGTGAAAAATTATTATATTATTTAATTAATTGGAACCGCCATAATTTTTTTACAATAATGATATTTTTTGAAATCTAATTATTGGAACAATATGATTTTTGGCATGCATGAAATGCATGTAGAAGAATTAAATTTAATTGAACGGTTTATTTGTCAAAATACGTATCAAATATAGTATTTTGGAAATGAGCAGTAAAAATAGTGAAAAAAACAAGTGTAAGGAGAACCTGGACACTTTGTCATTTGTTGACACTTTCTTTCTCCCCTCCATCTTCTGTTTTTTTTTTTTTTTTTTTTAAAAATCTTAAAAATTTGTTAAATCATGAGGTCTAGCCTTTTTCTTTTTATTTTTAAATTGGAATGTAATTAAAGAAAAATACAAAGAAATAGTTATGGATAAATGAATCCTCGTACAAAGCCATATTATAGGAAATATATAGGCCCTTGTGATCGACCGGTGGTATCTCTCCCCTCTTATAAGATGGAGGTTTTAACTCTTGAGAATAGGCAATGGCTTGTTAGTTTAATGACATATATCCTCACTTTTAAATGAGAGTTTTCAAAATCAAGTGCATGAAAGCACATCAAAATCCCTTTATTAGATTAGAGGAACATTCGAGGGAAAAAATTCAAAACTACTCAACTAGGACGTTTAAGAAAAGGAGGAGGCCACCCACTAAGTATGTTCACCTTAGGGCATCTTTAAAGGCAATATCAATTTATTAGGTCGCAAAAGTGAAAATGGATAGGGATATGGATAAAGGTGCTCCAATGCTGTCAAATCCATTTTTTGGCTCAACTATCTTTTCCTACATTTCAATCCTCATTTTTCCTCACAAACTACATTTTTTTCACCAATTAATGATCATTAATTCCTCCATCTTCAACACATTTACAGAAATAATAATAATATTATTAACTAATGAAATAATAAATAACAAAAATATTAATTTAATTGGAGTTGATTGTTGCTTTAATGAGAAAATATGGGAAAATGGTAATTTGGCATGTTCATTTTTTGGATATGGATAGCACTTTTAGTGCTCCATATCCATATCCAATAAATGAATTGATCCGACTTGATATCCATATCATAAAATGGATATGAATATAAATATGGCTACACCATCAGAGATCACCCCAAGACTCAAAAAGAGGAAAAAAGAAAAGAAAATAAAAGGAAAATAGAAGTTGACAATAGGCCATGTGTGCATTAATCCTATCATACAACACTCACCTTCCATGAGGAAAAGGTCAGCTACTTTGATCTACAAACCAAGGTCTTCCCAAACAATCTCCTCATTTTTCTCCACACCCCTCCCTCCAATTGAGAGGTACGGTTCCCACAAATTAATAGTCATTAATGTAACCCCATTGTCCTCTCTTGCCATAATAATTTTAGAATAATAAGTCTTTTAAAAAGGAAAAAAGGGCCTATGATTTACATTGAAGAAAATGAATAATAATGAAAAGTCAGCAACAATGGTGATACTGATGGTATATATTGCGGTGGTAATGGGTTGTGCAAAGGCGGAGGGGGTGTATAAGGTGGCGCAGTGCATGCAAGAATGCGTGCCGGTATGCACCAAAATTGCGGGCGTGACAGAAGCCCAATGTCAGAATGGTTGTGGCCTCGGATGCCATCAGTTACAAAGCAAGGGTCATTTGCTCGCTGCAGCTGAGCCTCCCACAGGATGAAAATGTTACCATTTTTATATGGCTGCTTATAAGCTTTTTCTTTTTTTAATTTTTTTTAGCAGTGCTTAGAATCCTTTTAACGGAATTTTCGTACGGATACAGAGTCGCATCAATTTTAAGGATGAGTCCTTCCCATGACTCGTATTGTTTGGGTGGAAATTCTGTATCGTTAGAATTTTAAGTATTTTTTTTTTCTTTTATTTTTGGGGAATAGATGGGGTTGGTTTTAAAAGTTGAATTGTCTTGAAAAAAATGTTAGATGTATAAATTAAATTTTGTACTTTTAGTCATGAGTTAATTAGGAACAATTTTGACACAAATTGTGCTTGTATTCCTAGTTTCTCTTCGTGTTAGATTGTGGACAATACTTACAAGAAGTTTATTCTTATTTTTATTCAGAGTGTCGCGTGTTCAAATAATAAAAAAATAATAATTAATTGTATGCACGCATCGTCATATTTATATTATTATGGACATATGTCCACGTGTTCATTTCTACATGTCCACTTGTCCAAGTGTATGAATATATGTTCTCTGAACGCGTTAAGGTATTCATATATTTGTTTTTAAATTGAGTATGACATGGTTTGAACTTTGAAATATGAATAGAGGTGAGGATTGAGGAGCTCCTCCTCAGCGGTGATGAAGCAAGCATTGTCCTTGAATTCTTGCCTAGCTCAAAAGAAAAATCGATGGTTTGTTAATTTAGTGGCGTGGATTTCTACTTTAGAAAAGGAGTTTTCGAATTAGGGAGTATAAAAGCCATTCAATACCAATCTAATTAGGGGGAAAAAACATTCCAATTTGTTATATACTTTCAAACTCAATCTAATTTCCAGTCTAAATAAAAGGAAAAGGAAACGTTGTATCCAAACAGGGCTCTTAGAAAGAAAGAAAGAAAAAAAAAAGGGTCTTAAAAGGCTTGATAGGTCCTAAATTTAAAAGAGTGTTAATGTGATAGTTGATGTACAAATGCTGTATTAAAACAATAAATATAGATAATTAATACGACAAGTTATATTACTAATTTTATTAATAAAAATCTAGTAATTAGAGAGTTAGAACGAAAAATACAGTAGTCTGGTTATAAAAATAACGAGTTTTGGAATTGTGCGAACCAAACATATACCATTTTGGACAATAGTGTTCGTAGAATGTAACTTTGATGATATCTTATTATATATAGAGCAGTACATTATACACAGTGCTCTTCTTGTCTATATCCCTTCTCTATTCATTTCTCTCCTTAATTCGCTTTTTTTATTTCTTTCTTATTGGTTGTAAAAATATATGAAAATATTGTATGATTTCTAAATCTTTTGACTTACCATATTATAGAAATAAGAGATTTAGGAAATTTTGTTCTTTTCAAGTTTCCATACTCTAGGTTTTTTTTTTCTTCTTCTTCATATAGAACGTCTACACCATCTATTTTTTATTCTTCTTCTTCATGTTGCTCCATATATTTTTTGTATATATTTTTTTTACTATTCTATTTACAGAATGATTGGTTGAACTTCATGGCTCCGATAAATCTGGTATAATATTTTAATAGGACCACTAATATCTTTTCGGTAGACGCGCTTTTACTACGAGTGAATATTGTCCTTTATTTAATTATATGAGTAATTACAGTTTTATGGTTAGGTTTCTTGGGGTTTTTTATGTAAAATTTCCATTTGTTTTATAAGTTTCTTAGTTTTGCTGGAATCTTTAGTGAAAGTTAATTTTGAGGTTTTTTTTTTTTATTGGTTGTCCTGTTAACTATGTATTTTTACAAATGCTACATATATAGGAAGGAGTTACATATGAGAATATAATCTAACTGCGTGTCAGTATGTGTACTAAAATTGTATTTCTTTCTTAGAACAAATATTTGGTTTTCTGATTGTTCGTGTAGCAAAAATAGTATTTCTTTTTTCAAAATATATTTTTTTTTCTATCATTCTCAGTCCTTTCACAGTTTCACACGAGAACAATATTCCTTTAACAATTAAACGAAAATTGATATTTCTATATTCACTCTCTTTTCCTCTCCTCACTTTTTTGTTTTTGTTTCACATGAAAACGAGATTCCTTCAACAATCAAAAGAAAATTGATATTTCTTTTTTTTTTTGGATAATTAAAAAAAAAAATTATTATTTCTATCTTCACTCTCTTTTCCTCTCCTCGCTTCTTTGTTTATGTTTGTAAAAAACTATGAAGAACCCAACCATCCATCTCATACAACAAGTTGGGGGAGCATTGGAAGTAACACTGTTGAGGGAAGTGAGATATATACCTAATACCCAACAAATGCATAGTTAGGAGGAGTAAAAGCAACATCAATGCATAATGGTTGGCATCAATAGTGAAAGAGAGGGTTCAAAAATAAATGTTATTCTATTATATAGTGCTCTAGCTTATTGGAGAGAAAAAATGATTAATTTTAATTTAACAGTGCTCTTCTTAAAAAAAAAAGTGCCATTTTTCTATATAATGCTCTTCATTGTTTCCACACCATATTGTTTAGATTATAAGTTTAACCAATGCAAAACATGATTAAATAATTAAAGTTACAGTCAATATTTTTTATTTTTTATTGTTTTTTTATTATCTTAAGAAACCCAAGGGTTTTTGTTTAACAAATATTTCAAATGCCAACTTTGCCCTTGTTATTTATCATCACTAAAGTTAAATCTCCAGTGTGTCCCATATTTCAAACACAATTAACTTCTACTTTTCTTTTACTTCTGCTTTGACATCATAAGTTGAAGCTATTTCAATCAAGCAAAAAAAGTTAGCTTGACTTGATTTAGATTTTAAAATTGGGTGAGGATACTGCAACCCCTTTGAATGATCTCTAGCCCTATATGCAATTTAGACCTCATTTTTAATCAATAAATCCCAAATTTTTTCTAAAATACCCCCAACCCCAATTTAGCCATAATCCTATTGATCACTATACTCCACATTTTATTTATTTAAATTTTATATATATTCTTAATAGTTAATTTGCCCATATTATTTTTAAAATAATAATTTATGGGGTGTAGAAACTAATCTTTGGAGTTGCAATATCCACACACTTGAAAATTTGGAAAATGGGCCTAAGTTTAAGTGGGCTTATTAGCAGCATTTTTCCAATTGAATGGCGGGGAATCGGGGATATAGAGAGGGAGCAGTGTTGGTGGTGGCAGCCAAATGAGTGGGAACATGGAAGCCTTGAGAGTGTGGAGCGGAACCTCGCAGCCATTGAAGCACCTGGTTCACTTTGCTTCTTCAACCACTCGACGAACGTCTTCTTCTTCTAGGTTAATCCTCAGCTGCTGCTCTTCTTCTTCTTCTTCTTCTTTCACCACCACCGCCGCCTCCTCTCCCTCCAAGACCACCGGCCGGAACCGAAGGTCATTGTCAACTTCTACCTCAGACAGAGACGCCATTCGCGACATTCGTCTTAAGAAGGCAAGAATCTCTTATATAATACGTCAACCCCAATCTCTCTCTCTATCTGTGTGTGTGTGTGTGTTTTGAGTTGGAGTTTCCTTTTAACAAGATTTATATCACTTTTCAATTAGGGTTAGGAAGACAACAATACAGTTTGAATTTTGATCTTATGTTTGGTTCTCAGGAAAAATGAGGGGTGAACAAAAGAATAGGTCAACAAATGATAAGTAAGCAAGCCGTTTATAAGTATTTTCCACTTTCTCACCCTTGTTTTCCCCATAATCTAACGGATTCTAATTTCTAAATGGTCCAAACAATAACCGGAGGTGGCATTACCGCATAAGAAGCAATTTTAGCTGATTAACACAAGATTGAATTAATTTTGCGAAAGTGAGCATAACTTCTGATGAATTATATTTTACTCAATTAGTGAAAAACACTATGTTGCCGTAGAACGATTGAAAAGTGTGGATACTTGGCTTTGTTTTAGTGAAAGGGAGAATATTGAATTGATGTAATTGGAACCAAAGATTAGGAAGAATGGCTTCTTATGGCTGCAGGAATTATTATGTATTTTGCTTGTGTGGGAGCAATTTACTCAGCAATTTTCTTGAACATCATTTTGAAGTGATGCCTTAATCAATATTTTCTTTCGATAAGTTAAGTTGGAGAGGTGGAAAATGAAGTACTCTAAAAAAATTACGTACCCAAATGCTATATATTTTCACCATTGATTATTTCTACAAGTGGGCAATTGCATAACTAAACTCAATTGAATAAAGTCTTATTTCAAAGAAGGGCAAGCATTTTGCAGAAATGATATTACACTGTAATTCTTGCATTTTGAATTGGAATACTTCATTTCAACAAGTTTACTCTGTATTCCATTGGAAAGCTTAAACAGCCCAACAAACGAATATGTAATTTTTTTTTGGTTGCTGGTAGCTACAAGAATTGTACAAAATGTAATTTACTAATTTATAGCAAAATGTATCCAAAATAGGCTGTTCATAATTTCTTAAAGTTGTATATGTAGTCACCTTAGTTGATCCTGTTTCTGTCTATTTAAGTTGAGTTATAAAATATTAACGAATAAAATATACATCCAAAGTAGTTCCTTTTGTCCTATATTTTTCAAATTGTTCGAATATTAGGTGTTATATATCTACAATATGATAGAGTTTTCTCATCACTGTGCGCAAATTATTTTTCGTTATTAATTTATTGAATTGTTTTTATACTAGACAATTTCTCTATTAGTTGAAAGGAATTTAGGACATAGCAGACAATTTTTGCTCGATGGCTACCTTTTCTCTGCGAACATGGCATTGTGTCTTTGCAATTTTATATATATATATATATATATATACCTTTTTTTAGGGGTGGGGTAGGTGGGTTTGTTTGTGGTTTAGGAGTGGCCGATAATTGGTACATTGGTAAAACTGAACTTGTTTGTTATACAGGTGGAAGAATGGAGGAGCAAGGGGATTGAGCCCTATGCTTATAAGTGGGATAGGACTCATACTGCTAATCAGCTGCAAGATATATACAAGCATTTAGGGAATGGGGAGGAGTCAAACAGTGAGAGTGATAATGTATTCATAGCTGGAAGAATTGTGGCTCGCAGAGCATTTGGAAAGCTTGCCTTTTTGACTTTAAGAGATGATTCAGGGACAATCCAGGTTTTCTCAATTGCCTGCTTTTGGTTCTGCCTCTTACTTCGTTGAACTCAAGTTAGAATAGGTTCGAGCTTTGTCTTGTATGCATTTGGTGGTGATTTCCAATTTGAAATTCTTATTAAAAAGGATTTAGCTTGGAGTTCAGCTACATTGTGAGTTTCTTATAAAAAAAATATTTAGTTTGGAGTTCAGCTCCATTACTTTGCAATTATCATCTTATTATTTAATTTTTGACAATCATTACTGTTCAGATATTAAATTTCATCCATTTATCCTTAAAAATTGACTTTTAACTGGCATTGCATGTCTGCATAGCACTGTCATTTCCAAGCCTCCAAGCTCAAGAAAGTTGTCAAGCTTCCAAAAACTTTTGAATCATTAAATGACCGAGATTGATTTTTTATTTTTATTTTCATTTTTATTGTAGTGGACTGAAGTAGAAAATTTCCATACCTACTAAAAAACAAGGAGAAGAAAGGGCTTGATCTTGAAATGATAGTATTACATGTCATGGTAGTGCTTATATATCTTAACCAAGCAGGTGAGGAATGTGGAAGGACCCTTAATACATGGAGTAAATAAGTGCTTTAATGTTATGCTCTCTAATATGGCAGAAGAACTTGTGATGAATTGAATAAATTAGATGATGCAAAACAGTTAAAGCTATTTTTAAGCAACTTCAACTTTAAAGATTATCAGTTTGTTGAGTTTATTCTAGAGTCGGATTTCACATTTTATTGGCTGGTTAATTTCTTTTTCCTTACTTTTCTTGCTGACTGGGGGTTTGAAAGAATTGTAAATTACTATTATCAGATTAAATATCAAATGGAAAATTAAAGAACTTAGCCTCCCTTTCTTTTTTCAGTTTGTTTGTTTGTTTGTTCAAGATTTCGGTTTTCTTTTTCTTGGGCATGATCACATAAAATAATAACCTCCAATATGTTTTCCTCTAAAAAAAAATATAGCAAGGCATTCCTGATGCAATTAATTTCTGGTTTTAGCTTTACTGCGAGAAGGAAAGGCTTTCAGATGATCAATTTGAGCTTTTAAAGTCCCTTGTTGATATTGGTGATATATTAGGTGCAAGTGGCTCAATAAAGCGGACAGAGAAAGGTAAGTCTTGCAATGCCCCTGCTTTATATTTAGTTCTTATGAAAAAAAACAAAAGAAAGAAAAAGTTGTTAATAGTATTTTTTGGGTGGGATAAGTTACTTTGAGAGGGGCGGAGTGCAAATATATTAGATTTCTTGAATCTTATAGTTGGGAGAATTTCTGTGGATAAATAATGTATCCCTTAAAATAATTGTGTTCGACTTTCCTTTTGTTTTCTCATGTGCAAAAGTTATTTGTGATTTGTTGATTTTTTTTTTTTTTTTGTCTTTTCAAATAATAAATATTCATAAAGGGTGTTTCTATATTTGGGCATCATATTCTGATTGGGCAATCCGGGAATCAAATGGTTATTCTGTCAGTCTGCGAAGTACTGAAAAATGAAACCTTCTTCATTTCAACTTTCTTAAAATGCATGAAATTTTGTCAGAGTTTTATGCAAATGTTCAGAATCTTTAAGTTGTTATCATTCCACCTGCTACCTTTGGCTTAGTTCCTCAAACACATGCCAACAAATCACGATGTTTGGGTCGTTTAATTATTTGTTGTCTTCAAACAGTCATCAGAGTAGGATGACCATGGTTTATGGTTCAGTCTGTTATCAAAGAATGTGGGCTCTTTGGAATAGAAGGATCAGAAGAATTTTGAAGGGGTTGAATTGTCCATTTTGAATCTAAAAGTTAGGATAGCTAGCACTCTTTTTGCGTGAAATGGTCTGGTTAGTTTAGGTAACCAGGAGTCCTTTTTAAAATTTTTTAATGTCTTATCAATAGCCTACAACCCTTGTCCTTATTTTGTTTTATTCTGCAGGCGAGCTTTCTGTTTATGTGAGTTTGTTTGCAATTCTCACAAAATCTCTACTCCCCCTGCCAGACAAATATCACGGTCTAACTGATGTTGATAAGCGCTACCGCCAACGGTTAGTTCTCGTTTTTATTTTTTTTATTTTAAATTTTAAATTTATTTTATTTTAAATTTTAATGGATATGCAATGTATTCAGTTGTATTATGAGATGATGAGACATTGATATATGATTTCTCTTTAAATTTTAATCATCGAGGTGATCATGGACGAAGGGTTTGTATCTTTTAATAATTTTCATTGTGCATCTATCAAAAATGTCATATGAAAATGTAAATTTTCTAGCATTGATGTAAATCTTTCCTGCAAAGAACATATTGTTTAGAGGCTTTCTCTACTTTTATTATGGGCTTCCCCACTCTCTCCTTACTCACTTGCTTTTGTCATTCTTAAGTCTTAACTTAATACAATATTTTGTTATTGGTCAAAGTAAATGAAGATGTAGTTTAGTTGTTTCTTACTTCCATAGTCTAAATACCTCTTTGATTATTCCAATTTTCTCAATATTAGATTCTCTGTTTTGATGCTAGAAAGTTGGGTGGCTTGCAGCTCTGATACTTGATTGTATCTGTACTTGCTAATTTCTATATTTAGGTATGTGGATATGATTGCAAATCCTGAAGTACCTGATACATTTCGGAAGAGAGCAAAGGTGCGTCATCATTTTTTTTTAAATGTTCTTTTTTGTTTCCCTAATATAATATTGTGATGAATCTAAAACTGTTTAATACCACTCATCATTTTAGTCATTAGTTTATATTTAGGGGATTTATGTTTGCTTAGAGAAGTGTGCCGGATGGAAGTCAAACTGAACAACTTTATAGGTCACAACCTCATGTACTATTTTCCAGGCTTTTGATTTCCGTTTCAGCTTCAATTATGGTTGTTGTTGAGAGAAGTATTTTGAAACATTAAAATTTCTTTCCTGTTTCCTTAGTTGAAATATTGGAGATTTTGTAACAGAAAAGTGTTAATTGGTTGAAAGTTCCAAGCTTTGGAAATTCTGGAATGTTTTTAATTGATAGAAAATTTTTAAATTTTTGTTTTTGTTGCCTTGTTCAAACTTTCAACTTGCTTTACTAGATAATATAAGCTCATGAAATATATTACCCTTTTCTTTCTGATGCCTAAGCAATTTAAGCGCTCATGCTTAAGAGGTGCTGTGCTAATTTAACATTTCTTTCAGTAGATTGTATCAGAGATACGCAAGATTATGGAATCTTTAGGCTTTATTGAAGTCGAAACTCCAGTTCTACAGGTTTGTCAATATCTTCTAGTACTATCTTGTTATGTTGGGTACTGTATGACTAGATTGCTCACTTTTGGATCCCAGGATTTTTCTTTTGAATTGTTCTGCCTGATCATTATAGCTTGAGTTTATAGTTTTTTTTTTAACAGGTAAATGAGTATGTTTCATTAAAATAAAAGGCAAAAAAAAAAAAAAAAAAAAAAAAAAAAGGGGAAGAGGAAAAAACAAATAGGGCAAAAAGAACAAAATGCAATAAGAAAAAGTTACAGCTCTAGTGAATCCAAAAAAAGGTGAAAGGAATCATGTCTTCCCAAAACAATTGATTCCTTCCACTCAAAAAGCTCTTTAGCTAGTCTAGCCTTCAATTGCACTATTGACTCTTCCTCCCCTTGAAGAATTTTTCTATTCCTTTTTTTCAGCAATGTCCAACAATTTGCATGTGGTACCATCCTCCACACCACTATACTCGATGACTGCTTGCTTCTACACCACCACCCATCAAGAAGTTGATTGACTGAATAGGGCATTACACACTTAAGACATAATAGCTTAAAACAATACCACCACAATTAAAAGAAACAGAGAACAGTATCCTGTTGCATAAGTCGACAAGGGGTACTGTTATGATTAAAACCAGTAATGTCACGGCAAAGATGATTCTAGTTAAAAACTTGAGTTAATATGCAAGAAATCAACTCAAGAGATTGTTTAATTAAATGAGCGGAGCATTGGGCATTTGTTTATTCTTCAAATGTTTCTTGAAAGAAACTTGAAAAAGCTGTCAGTTGTCTGGTACTTGATCAGGCTTTTGCAGAAATTTTGTGTTTGATACTCTCTCTCTCTCTCTATATATCTATATATATATATTTTTTTTTTTTTTGCATTCTTAATTAATGTTATGTGTTGCTTGAAATATTTTGTCCCTCTGATGGTTGAAAGGTGAAAGAACCATTTGTATTTCAAACTTGGTTTTTATTGATTTGGTCAACTAGGGAGCAGCTGGTGGAGCTGAAGCTAGGCCATTTGTTACGTACCATAATTCACTTGGAAGGGATCTGTATTTGAGAATTGCAACTGAGCTCCACTTGAAGAGAATGCTGGTGAGATTTCAATTATTTTACCTCTATATTAGGTAATTTTTTTTGACTGATCCTGTCAAAGCCATGTCTGTAGTTTGTGATTTATGGGTGACTTTTTCTTTTTTCTTTTTTTGGTAACTTTATATCATGTTTCTTCCTCTGGAACTGTTAATTGGTGCTATGTGTTACTGTGTCTGTTTACTTAATCTGCATATATCTAGGAGCAGTCAACTGAAAATGGAAACAGCATTGTCAACTACAATTAGGTTCTGGTTGAGTAAAAGTGTAACTTTTGAGAATTTTGTTTTTCAATATTTTTTCTATCTGAAGCTTTTGAAAATGTTAGCAATTATCAAAACTCAAAGGGGTATTCCAACTAGCACTCTACATTTAGCTTCCCCCAGTCCACATTCATATCTATACATACAGACACACACACACACACACACACATATATATATTTTCCCTCTTATTTTATTTTATATAATTTCCCATGTACTCACAAGGTGGAGTGTGGGGTTTGTCACTTCCCATAATTGTTTTTTCTCAACTCAATATAGTTTTATTCAGACTACTTGGTAAGTTGCATGAATCCTGTCCTGCCACTTTGTTCCATCTTGGGTCATTGCTTTTCTTCAAGATCACTGGTCTTCTAGTCATTGGGGTTTGTCACTTGTGCATAGAGATTTGTAAATTTTTTCCTCATTCTTGGTAATTTCATTTTATTCGATCCCTAGATCTGAGAACATGGAGCCAAATTTTCTGGCCATGAGAGAAGCTTTGTCTCTGAAGTTTTATTTGTGAAATTTTTTGTCTTTAATTTAGGATTCTTTTACAGTCTGTCTCTTTTTTCTGGGTTTGTTATGCCTCTTTCAGAGGATATTTCTTCCTCTGCTCTTGTTCTTTCCCCTGTTTTTTTCAGTAATTTTTTTTAAAAATAAAATATAAAAGGACCTTTTTCTCACTACCTCAATTCACATCCTTTTTGGTCCCATCATTGTCATTGTAACCATAATGGTTCTTACTTGTGCAGTCATTGGTCTTCTTTGAACATGACTGGACTAACTTTTTCCACTTACACATATCGCCATCCTATCAGTGCTCTCTCTAGTTCCCATGAATTACTTATTAATCATGATATTTCTAGCTCTGCTACTTAATACTTATCCATCCCAGCTAGTTAGTATTAGATCCACTCATCCTATGAACATGTTTCTTGACTGATGAATTTTTTTTGTCATAAATAATTGGTAGTCAGCTTTGTCTTTTACATCAAACCATAAAAACAAATTATTGTAATGTCTTGTTGTGTTTGTTTTTGTTCTATAGTTTCTAACATTATGTTCCATGTGATTACAATATTTTGAATAAAATCTTTATATTCACATGGCAGGTTGGGGGATTCGAAAAAGTATACGAGATAGGCCGAATATTCAGAAATGAAGGCATTTCAACTCGTCATAATCCTGAATTTACCACTATAGAGGTACTCTCTTTATTAATATTGCCTTTGTTGGATCTTGTACATGGTTTATGTGACTTCATATATTAAGACTATTTCATGATCATAGTATAAGTTATCTTCTCATTCCTGTTAAAAGAAGCTCTGATCAGTACTGGTCTTAGCTTGATTGTAGATGTACGAAGCATATTCAGATTACCAAAGCATGATGATCATGGCCGAGGAAATTGTTACTCGATGTGCTCTTGCAGTTCAAGGGAAGCTTACCATTGATTACCAGGTAAGTGTATCTTTACTTTCCTTTATGTAGCATTCGAGATTCGCTTTCAATGAACATATATCACCTGGGTTTGAAGTTATTTCGTCATATGTAATTACTCACGAACAGGTGGGGAATATAGAGCAGTTTCTTACTTGTATTGAGTTACTGAAATTTTTGACTAGATATTACCTCATCTCTTCTTTGTGTTGATGTTTCTGAAAAGATTGGCTGATATATATATATAGTTAACTGACTCTAAGCTTTAGGATATGGGTTGTATTTACGGCAAATATGGAGGTTTAGAACAGTAGCTAGTTAAGAGTTAAGACATGTACCTCAATATGGGTGACACTGTTGAGCTCGATGAGTGGACAACTGTATTGTTTTCTAATCACTTTATCAAAGGGCTTTGGAAATGCTAACTGCTTTGGTTTTTTTTTTTTGGTAATATCTGTAAGGCATGTAGAATTTATTAAAGCTGATATAATACATCCTTGTAGGGAGTGGAAATATGCCTAGAACGACCTTGGAGGAGGGAAACCATGAACAATCTTGTAAAAGAAGCCACTGGGATTGACTTCAATGAGTTGGGCAACGATCTCAAATTTGCTAAAGAAGTTACTCTGAGGGCACTTGGTATTGGCCATGACAGTAAGGACAAAGCCTCCATTGAAGCATGCCCATCTGTTGGCCACATTCTTAATGAGGTTAATCTGCACTTCTTTATCCAGATATCTAAGTTTTGATTATATGCTTAGCGTACTCACATACGTACATACATGTAATTTGCTAGTTTTCTTTTGAGTTGGAGGCTGCCAGCTGCAGTATATTATAATGCTGAATTGAAGGGTTCCTCTTGATGTGGACTTGTTTTGTTTTTTATTTATTTTATTTTATATTTATTTTTGTTATGCTAGACTCTCTTTCACACAGTCCTCTCAAGATTTTAGTTTTTATTGTTGGTCCAGGTTTTTGAGATTGTCGTAGAACCAAAGCTTTTGCAACCCACTTTTGTTTTGGACTATCCTGTTGAGATATCTCCTCTAGCCAAACCACATCGAAGGTACTGAGTTTTTCAAAGAAAGATTTTAGTTATATATTACTTGCCACATATTAAATGTATCCACTCTAAATGCATTAACGTATTAAAGGGTTTGTTGAAAACTATCACAATTAGCTTAATAAAATTATTGTTGCCTATTAAAAAAAAAACTATCACAATTAGGATTGAATTGAAATTTGTAAACTTTCTGTTTGTTCTCTTTCTAGTTGAAACTCAAAATAGTGAAAATACACCCGGTATATTCTGTAAGTAACTAAGGAATTTCATTAGCTTGAACATTTGGAATATTCACACAGAGTAATTACTTATGCTTAATAAAAAAAATGAAGTAGAACAAATCTTTTAATTTGATTATGGGACATAGTACAATTTTTCACGTGGCATGCATGTTATTATATATGTATGACTGTATAAGTTAAATCCGAGCTTCATTTAACTTCATCTAAAATTATGTACTCCCTTAGATTTGTTTTAAAAAACTCAGTTCTTTTCTGGCCTAATCCATGTCCATTATGGCCATATTTGGTGGCATTCTAGAACCTCAATCTTGTTTGATATAATTCTTTTTCTCTGCTGCCATTGCATACAGCCAAATTTCCTTTGCTGGTTTCTCATTATTTTATCATCTATCAGGGCTTCTTTTATTTTTAATTTTATACACATTGTTTTGAACATCAATTTCATAAAATTTCAAAATTTTAAAATGGGTAGTATGTTGTGGAGTATCTTGCAACTTGCTAGGACATGGATAATTCATAGTTTTTTTACTGATTTTGAGGAAAGTTTTCAAGATGTGAAAGTTTACATTAATGCACTTGAAGAATTGAAAATGCCAAAAAAGATAATGAGATGATATAATAGTACAATAAAACTAAAGGTGGGTTAGCTGTGGGTAACATCATCCGAAGGAATTTGGCTTTATTGGGAAAATGCCTTTGGAGATTCTCTCGTGAGTTTAATTCTCTTTGGCACAAAGTAATCAAAAGCAAGTATGGGTTGGGATGCTAGACCGGATAAGGAGGTTTCTCATCGTAGTCCTTGGAAAGGTATCTCCCAAGTTTCTCCCTTGTTCTTGGGTTTTGTTTCTTGGGTGGTGGGCAATGGAGGAAAAATTAGGTTTTGGGAAGATGTTTGGAGGGTGGATTCTTCTTTTGCTTCTTTGTTTCCGAGGTTATACAATCTATCTCTTGTTCATAATGCTTCTATTGCTAATTTTGTGGTCTATTTTTCCTTTCCAATTACCTGGGAGTTTCATTTTTTTAGAAATCCTAATGATAAGGGAGTTTGTTGAATTTTCTTCTATTATGGGTAATCTTGAAGGGGTGCATTTAAATCTATCGTTACATGATAGGAGAGGGTGGTTGCTTCATCCATCGGGTTCCTTTTCCTATAAATCTTTCTTCGATGCATTATGTGATGACTCTTCTATACCTTCTTTTGTTCTGGCAAAGTTTATTTGGAATGCAAAAGTTCCTCTTAAAGTTTAGGTTTTTGCTTGGTCAGTGGCACATGGAAGAATTGTTACTAATGACCTTCTTCAGAGGCAGATGCCTGGCTCGTTTCTTTTTCCCCAATGGTGTGTCATGTGTCGTGGTGGGGAAAAGAGCATTAATCATCCTTTTTTGCGTTGTCGGATTGCTAGGAAGTTATGGGTGTTATTTTTTTTTTTCAGCTTGGCTAGGTTTCTTGGGTGGCACCTCATAATGCTTCCCAGTTGATGGAGATCGATTTTGAGGTTTTTGGGTCATCAAAAAGAGCTTCGATTCTAAGGAAGTGTTTTGTATTGTCTATTTTATGGGTTATATGGCTTGAGAGAAATGCGAGGATCTTCGAGGATAAATCATTGTCTATAGATGGTTTATGGGATAGAGTTGGTTTCTTGTCTTCTTTGTGGGTGTCAGTCTCTGGAGATTTTAAGGGTGTTCCTTTGTTTTTGATTAAAGGAAATTGGGGGGCTATTTGTAATCATTGAGTTTATCCGTGGGTTTGTTTTTCTTTCCTCTCTTGTAAGTAGGACACCTTGTCCTCTTTGCTGTTTTTTAATAAAATTGTTGTTTTAAAAAAAAATAGATATAATAGTACAGTACAATTTTTAAGGGGGGCAAGTGTTGCCCTAGATACAAAACTGATATGTAGAATAATAACATATAATTCTACTAGGTGATTGAATTCAAAATAGTTTCACTTATTTCTAGAAAATTGTGATTTTAGGGACATAATGCCGATAATGTAATCACTTATTTTCCTAATTCAGCTAAAAATTATGTTAGGGTACTTAAAGGTTTTTGCTTTATGGTTTTAGTGAAAGAAAATGGAAACCCTAAATTATTAAGCTAAACCCTACCCCTGTCTAACATAAGTCTTAAACGTGTGTCTCGTGGGCTATCTTGTGTGAGCCGTCTTCATTCCCATCAATTCTCCTCAGCTGAGAAAAACTCTCCTCTGGAGAGTTATGGTGGTGATATGCCTTAAGAAGATCATCATAATATGAGGCTATGAATTTACTAACAAGGAAATAATATGAAAGGTATGGTGATTCCTACCGAGGCATGGTGATTTTCCTTTTGATCAAAGATGGACTTTAATATTTCTAATTCAGACAACGCACATTTCTAGTTCCCATTATTCCTTTGCTTACTCTGGTTTGGATTGATGTAGCCCTGCAGGCACGCACTTCCTTTAATATTTGTTTCTTTCTGATTTGGTATAGGAACTGTTGCCTAGATTTTCCATAATTAAAGCATGTAACTCAAGGTGATTTCAGCCATCTGCTGTTGCTTCTTGCTGCAACTAGGTGTAGAAGCAGTGTCATCCAGCATTAGTGAACACTTAAACATGTGCTTGAAACTCTTATCAATTTATGGTTTGGGTTTTAACAGTGCAGGATTAATATTAACAGATTTGCAGGTCTTGTCCACCTAAACAAAAACATGTATGTATTCTTGGATGTGTACAAGTATATATATGTGAACGCTTGGATGTGTACAAGTATATATATGTGAACATATGTGCGCATGTGTAATCTTGTGTGCGCGCACTCTTTACTTACCTTTTTCTCCCTAATTAATATATTCTCCGCTTTCCTTCTAAGCAGAGGAAATTCGTCTTTATGACCCAATTATCATGTGCCTGGATATAATTGCATTTGCAGAATTCTGCTTTTATTGGTATCATGTTTACTTTCGTGTGATGACCCTGTTTCCATTTCCTAATTATTACATTCATTTTCTGTGCTTGTATTGAAAACATATATTGAAGTGGAAGATGAGTGATTTTGCTAAAATGAGAAGTAAACTTTTGATTGCATATTGCTATTTTGAAACTGATCTTTGTTATCTTACTCTTAAATCTTTTCTGTCTTAAGGCATGCAGGATTGACTGAGAGATTTGAACTATTCATTTGTGGTCGTGAACTGGCCAATGCATTCTCTGAATTGACTGATCCCATTGACCAGGTTAGCAGTAAAACAGCTTATGTGCTTTATGATTTGGCTACTATTACTACAAGTATTAGTTTATTGACTAGATTTTAGTAAACAAATTCAGACAATATCACCCAAGAATGCTGCAGAAAAGACTTCATTGTTAATCATAATCGTGCTCTTTCCATTATTATAATTAAATAACTTTTGTTGGAGAGAGTAATTTCTCATAATTGAAGCAAACATTATAGAAAGCATAGTGATATGATGAGCAGGGAGGTCACGGGTTCTATTTGCTATTGCTTCTTGGTTCCTACTTACTAGCCAGCATGAGCCTCCTATTTAAAATACTTGGTGTACTTGAAGAATTTGGTATTGATTGGTGAGAAATGAAGTGAAGGTGATGGTATCAATATTGAAATTAATGAAGCATAAGTCGGATATCCTAGGAGTGCTAGAAAGTAGTACCCAAGCAGAAGCAAGCAATCATTTTCTTATTGCCCAATGTACTTTTTGCAATACACCATGAAAAACTGTAATCAGGTTGGTTTTTATTACAAAGCAGTAAATAATTGTCATTAATTTTAAATGGTGGCAGAGAAGACGCTTGGAAGAGCAAGTAAGGCAGCATAATGAGAAGAGAACAGCGGTTTCACAAACAGAAAATGCAGAAGAGAAAAGAAAGAAAACCGAGGACGACTCATATGAAGTGACTCTTGATGATGACTTTCTCACGGCTTTGGAATACGGAATGCCTCCGGCTTCTGGAATGGTCTGGTCATCCTTTTGCTTCTATTTTAACCATTATAGATAGTTTCTGGTGGGGTATCCTGGATGGAATGAATACCATTTTATTAACACCAAATACTTTAGACAAGGCCAAGTTTAGTTCTT
Organism: Hamamelis virginiana; assembly: GCA_017140935.1. NCBI lineage: Eukaryota > Viridiplantae > Streptophyta > Magnoliopsida > Saxifragales > Hamamelidaceae > Hamamelis > Hamamelis virginiana. The sequence goes on from JAESVK010001014.1 coordinate 1,658,297, forward strand.
TCTATTTAGACACCTTTACAAAGCTTGCCAGAATTATAACTGCATTTCTCATAACCTTCTTTTGCTTGGAGTGTATGTGGCGTCCATAATTTGCACATCACAATAATTCACTTTACTCTGGAATTTCCAGATTTGCATATCATACCAGAATTATTTGCAAATTGCCTAAATTATTCTAAATAATTTTAACAAGAGATGCTTCTTTTCTCCCTACATGCATTGCTTTTTCCCAACTTGAATTCATTTTTTGGATAGTAATTTTCCTGATAAAGCATCAAGTATGGAACACTTGCTGACTTATTTGGAAAAAAATTTCTTGTTAATTTTGAAAACCAAATTGTTGCTGGCACACATAATTCCCAAACTTTAACTCAAGTATGTGTTCGACATTTAACTATACACTTATCTACTGCATAAACTTTGCTTTTTGGATAAAATGATTGTGGAGGGGTTTTAGTCTTAGTCAAAAAATGCAGAGAGAGAGTATAATCCTCCATCTAATTTACCATGCAAATTTAAATGAAGATTTGAGGAACACTAATCTTTATCTGTAGCTGTAAACCCTGATTTATCTTCTTCCTAAACACACCTTAATGGAGAATTCATTTTTCAGGGACTTGGAATTGACAGGCTAGTGATGCTTCTGACAAACTCTGCCAGTATTCGAGACGTTATCGCTTTCCCCGTCCTCAAGATTCAGCAGTAGTGCAACAACAGGTTTTGGTGGAGCAGGTTTCCTGTAGATCAGCAATTTGTGTTTTAAGTTCAAAGAGGTTTTTGGTGCTCCACATATCAGTGCATTTTTTTGAAGGTGGCTTCTCCCAGACTCCCACCATTATTTTTATAAAATCCTACAATGTATTTGTTAGGAAAATTTTGGCTATAATTGGAGACGCTTTTTGTATTCTTGAAATCATGTGTGTTAATATTGAACTGAACTGCGATATTTGTCAAGTTGCTATGGAATTGTTTCCGAGGTATTTATTACAGAATTATTATTATTTTTGATTTTCTAAATGAGATGCAGTTTCTTCTAGTAAAATGTACTTTCTTCCTGAATTTTGTTTCGCTTGAAGATAATAAAAATGCCAGCAGGCATTTGTTATAAATTAGTTTTGGATAAGAGCTGAGGAAGACCGAAGACCAACCCTAGAACTGCCGGACCAAGTGATCATTGTTCATCTGCCGAAAACCTACACTAAGATGCACCAGGCAAATGAAAGAAATAAAGATTGACAAGAAGCATGGTTGATTCTCCTTTATTAAGACCCTGGGCACAACTTTGGCAGCATCACTATATTTGTTTTTTTTTGGATAATTAGCATCACTATATTTGTATCTTGTCAAATGGCTTGTACGATTGTATAAATATGATATTTAAGTTGGGTATTTTTTATTTTTTATTTATTTACTTTTTTTGCTAAATTAACTTCAAAAATTGCAGGTGTTAATGTGACATTTAAACTTCAGTTTATATATGGATATATGCTAACAATTTGCCTGGCTATTTACCTATGGATCTATGAACACTGCATGGATGTCAAATTAGCACTTGGAAAGATCATTCTGACACATTATGTCCATAGGGTCCTTGTGTAATGAGGGTGCCTTTATTCCTCTTTTCTTTCTCATTTTCTTTTTTTCAATTATTTTGGACACAATTTAAGATACAAGTCATATCATCATATTTAACACCTTGTTATATATCATATTGGCATAAATTTGGTTAATGTTAAAATGAATTTACATGCGTTTGATAAAGTTGACAGAAAATTCTGATAAAATATTGTTTTATGAAAGAGAAAACTAAATCTAAATTGGTGCATTTCATCAAATTATGTGGCATAAGGTGACAACAAAATGTTGTAAGTAGGCAGTCAAATATTGCTAACCTCTTTCTATCTCAAGTCAATACAAATTTTACCTTGTATTCGAAATATTTTGTTGGTGAAAAGAATGTCTTATGAAAAAAATAAAAAAAAATTGGGGCAGAGATTTGCCTCACTCTATTGCAATGGCTTTGTTATAAATTCTGTACTTTCCCAAGGGACGAAACTCGCTTGATTTCCTTCCCTTATGAGAAGAAACGAAGAGAGGTGGGATACAAGCAATCAGCAACAGAAAGATCAGCATTTTATGAAGGTCAATGCTATCCATTTTGTCGTTTCATAAAGCATGATATTCACATTCATATTATAAACTCAAGTAAATCCTATACCTTGTTAGAAGGTATGTGAGTGATCTACAAAATGAAAGATCAACATGGTCCACTCCAAAAACAAATTAGTCAAAATACACTACCATGGTTGAAGGAAGGGTGGGTTTTGCTATTTTGACCCCTCAAAATTCATGTGGGTTTGTTTCACTTTTATGCAAGCAACAACACCAATCCTCTCATGCAAGAGGGTATGGATTCAAATTTCATATTAGGCACACTATCCTAAGCTTCAAATCTAGGTAAAAGAGGTGAATTTTATGGACAGCTGGTTTTTAACAAATGTTACTACGAAATATTGTGATAGTTTATATTGAATTACAGTAATTTTCTGTATCCATAACATTCATAAAAAATATATCTATTCCAATAAACGATTTTTTCAAGTACGTGCTAATTATAACTATTTTATAATTAGTTGTAGGCATTGATTTAACTAAACCTCATGTAATTTCAATTTATGTGTATGGAATGTATGCAAGTGTGAAATGCGTGCAAGTTTGTGGAAGCTTTAGACGTGTTAAAAGCCAATTAGTTGTATACAGATAAAAGTCAAGAGAACATGGCAAATAGACTTTTTACATAGCAAGCTTCCCTTCGTTTGAACCCACCCACACATCGGACAATCACTCTCTCTCCTCTATATTGTAACGCTGACAGCTGCCATCTGTATCATCAATTGCACTCCTCAGTCCTTTGTGAGAAGAAACTCCCGTAGAGGTCTCTGACGCACCTCCCTCCCTCTCTCTCTCTCTCAACACATATGACATATAGGAGAGAGAGTGAGAGAGGTTATATTGCTCTCTAAATTTGGCAAGATTCATTAATTCTGAGAGGATTTTCTCAAGAACTCTCTCCATCTTCCGTATATAGACAAAAGTTTTCTCTCTGTCACACACACACACACACACACACACATCTATGTGTATTTTAAAGAGGGTATTTATCTATATAAATAACCATGGCGGTGAGTTTCTGGGCTACAGAGAAAACCCGGGGACATAGAAGATATAGATCACTGTGAGTAAAATTAGTGTGTGTGTGTGTGTGTGTATTTATAATGGCACAGAAGAGGAAGGTGGAGGTGACTGCTATAGATGAGAGTGACAGAGTACTGTACTCATCATTCTTCATTGCTGCCAATGAACTCTCCCAGCTATATTCTCAAACAATCAATCATCAAAAGCTTGCGTTTGAAGCTGGCCAAAGACATGCCCTGGTAAGGAAAAAAAATCCTTTTTTTTTGCTTCAATTTGATTATTCGAGACCTTGTATATGATGTTGATTGAATTTATGCAATACCCATTTGGGTTTGATTGCTCCAATTCATAATTTTGGGCATGCATCTAATGATTTCCATGTTTTGATTAATTTACATTTGTTTAATCTTCTGAGATTAAGTTTGCTGATTGGCCAATTGATTGAAATAAATTGTTAATTGTGTGTTGATTGTAGTGACTTGACTGTTCAGTTCTTGATTTATGTAATCTAATGATTGAATTAGGATTATGGTGAATTTGTACAAGTGGGTTTTTGGTCATTTAGTTTAATCAATTATAATACTTTCAATTTTTGATTTTGGATGTTAACTTGTGGAGATATTAGTGAGAGAATTGGAGAAGTCAGATATGTGGATGTCCTTGATAGTGGTGCTATTATTTGGATGTATTGTTGTATGTTTTGTTGAGGATTTTAACAAGCATGTAAGGAATTTGAGGATTCTCAATTTACGAACATTCGAGTAAACAGTTGGTTTTGTTATGATTAAGAAGCCCAAGCCTCAGTAGTTACTTTTTGTCGGTACTTAATTATTATGCTCACATAATAAATGAAGCCGTTAAAAATTAGTTTTAGATCGTTATTGTTATGTTTGTTGACAGATGGAAACAATGGATTGTAGTATTGAAACTTGAAGATAGTGGCCTTCCACGTGGATTCTTCATTAATGGAGACGATTAACTATGTTAAATTGATTAGATCTTTTAACTTGTGAATGTCATTATTGGCTATCTCTAGAACTTATTAACTGAGCTTGGGTGGTGTGAGAAGCCAATGTGGGATAAGTCACCAACACTTCCCCTCGAGTACAACTCAGGTGTACGCGGGTGATGAAACCTGAGCCAAAGACTTGGTCGCTCACAAGTTTCTAGGTGAAGAGGCCCCTGGGCACAGAGACATGGGATGGAGACCGCATACAACTGGAGTTTTGTGTGGGTGAACAAAACCCCAAGCTGGAGAATTGGTAGCCCACGGGTTTGCAGGTGAAGAGGGCCTTGGGTAGAGACACGGGAGTGATGGAATGGAGACTTGGCTTGTGAATCCACCCAAAACCTGGCTTTGATACCATGTGAGAAACCAGGATCCAACTTAATAATACCAGGATCCAACTCAATAAAGTTATTGAGTTGGATCTTGGTTTCTCACAGTCATTTTAGGCAGAAATCTGCGACTTCTTAGCCACACTTAAAATAAAAAACAATGATGGATATTACAGTAAAGTTGCTTGCTAGTAGAAATAGAATTATTGTGATGCACAACCCTTATTATATATGCATGATTATATATGCATGACCTAAGCAGTACCATGAATTTAGTTTTCTGGTATTATGCCAGGAAACGTCTGAAGAAGTAGTATTGCTAATTGCACAGTTATAGTAAGGCCTGACTTAGTCTACAAAAAGAATAAAACCTGCATAAGATATTTGCTTTTTATTTCTAATTAATGTGGCCTTTTAACATTATGGATATTAAATGTGATTGCTTTTAAGTATACTGAATTTTGTCAACTCATTTTAGTGGCAAATGATTTTATATATAATTTTGCTACGCTTTTTTTCCCCACCCTATTTTAGGATGCTAGATTAAGTATGTTCCTAGTTATCATTTGGGATTGAATATTCGTATTTTATTCTTTTTGCCATGCACGTGTGTGCTCATTTTGTGTTTTAATAATGTTTAAGTAAACTATGATTTTAGTTTATTGATGGATTTTATTTACTAAGCTTAAAAAGTGTTAATTTGATAAGCTCCGTGTGCATTTCCACATGGAGCCAAGACTTATCAGAATCATCAAAGGACCACCTTGATATGCTATATAAATTAGCTTCACATACTAAAACTTCAAGTTAAAAATTCTATGGTACCTTCCAGAGGTTTTTATTTTTATCTTTTTATCAAGTAAAATTTTTATTAAATTGTAGAAGGGCCAAAGCCCTTGTACATGCGAATTATAGAAAAAGCCAAAAAGTAGGATGCAAGTTACAACTTCAAAGAATCAACAAAATGGAGAAAGGAAATCTGATCATAAAAAACATCCAGTCTTTCCAGGCCAAAAGAATGGAAACTACTCTACCTTTCAGATCTTCTATAGAAAGCTCAGCCCCATAAAAATTCTATGGTTCCTCTCCTTCTAAATCATCCAAATTAAAAATAGCTTGTGATACCGTTTACCATGCTAAAAGGGTGCCTTTGTTACCACTCCTACACTACCGGCCTTCCACCGCATAACAGAATGGGACACAACCCAAACCAAGCCAAAAATGCCGAAGCAAGACACTCAGAATTCCCGAGCTACTTTGCAATGGAGAAGAAGGTGGTCCACTGGTTCCGCTACTCCTCAACACATAACACACCAATTGGTAAGTGGTAACACAAAATTCCTCTTAATTACATTTAGTTAAGCATTTGTCCCACATTGTCGTTCAAGTACAAAACAAAACTGTTAGCTTCTTCACCCTTCCAAATCATGCTAGCCTCCAAATTCACCTCTCTTATTCGGGTAGAATTATATAAGATGACTTTAAGATCTAGGGAATTTATATTAAAGTAGTTATTTATAAAGATTATATCGGACAACTTAAAGATTATCCATGGCTTATGTTCCAGAATATTCAGCATAGCTTAGACGAGGCTGTTGAGAGGAATAAATGGAAAGAGTAAATAGAATTACAGGGAACTTAGAACATATAGGTGGCTAGATTAGTGAAAGTTGATTGAGGTCGTCTGGTCATGTGCAATGAAGACCTATAGTTTGACTAATAAGGAGAGACAAGGTTAAGGTTGAAGGCTCTCCAAGGACAGGGGAACGAAAGAAACATGTAATTTGATGGAGAGAAAACCTGATTACTGAGAATCTTCTGGAAGATATGACCGTAGAGGAGTTAAAAATATTTTGGAGCCAACCTTGAATCATTGGGATGGGACTTAGTTGGGTAATTTGAAGCAACTTAAATGGAAAGAAAGGGGAAGAACTAGCGTACTCTCATTTGAATAATGCTCATTCAACCTTTAGAGTGGTATTTAGTTCTTGCCACCCCCTCGGGTCCTTTCCCTTCCAAAAAGGGCCTTTCCTGCTTCCTTTAGATATTTATTACCCTAGCATGTCTTGAACTTATTAATGTGGAATACAATTTAGAATTTGTACCAAGTTTAATTTATATGTTCATTTATGAGTTCTTTAATAATTAGAAGATATTTCTCATCCTCCATAGCAAACAAAGCTTCACTTGACAAGCATTTTATAGTTTCTCAATAATTTATCTTCTCTTTTTGGTCGGATGTTTCTCCAACATAGTCCTAAATGAACCTAATATGGAATTGGTTTAGTACATTTTGAGAGACCTACTACACATTAGAAGAATATCCAGATGAGCACTAAGTCTGTCTTTAAATCACCTTATAGATGGTATGTCTCACTACTGAAATCCGCTCAAAGATCTGAGAATAATCTTTTTCCAACCTTATAATAGTTATATCACTTCTGTAACTTGTCTACATTTGGATACTAAGGAACTCCAGACTCTTAACTAAGAAAATATACATAGCTACAGTTGACATAGGATTACTTCATGGGGGTTTACTTCCACAGCATACTCTTTATCCGCATTTTTCTCTGCCACTCACTTTGCTATGTATTTCTGCAGGAGAAACTAAATGAGTGGATGACAATGAAGCAGCGAGAAGGAATAATGGTCACTATGGATGATATTTCTGCCTATTTACAGGTTTCTTTTCGATATCTAACTCCCGTTATTTTTCTTTCTAAGATATATGTTTCAATGATAGTCAATTATTTATTCATGCTTGCTTTAAACTTTTGGTAAACTTCAATCATTATATATGGATAAATTTCTCATTGTGTCATTGATTTCATTAGATAATTATTTTCAAAACTTTATCTTGTTATAGTTGTGGATCAGGTGTTTTGTTGGTCAACTATTAATCTGGTTATTTCTTATAAAAAAATGTCAGCTTCCTTTGCCTTTCATTGAAAAAAACAAACTTAATATTTTCCAAGGTGGACCTCCTATTACATTGGATGAGAGCAATTTTGATTGTCAATTAATTTTGGCTCAAGATGATTTGTTCTCTTCATCATTAAGTTGGCCAATGAGAAGGCATTTAAGGTTTGGGAAACAATTTCCATATTCGATAGGTCTTGTTATTGACCAAATAAAAGTTTGGATGGATGCAAAGTGTAGTACCATGTATAGAAAGGTATGGAAGATGCAAAATCCATTTCCTCAACTTATACATACAATATCCCCTTGTGCTCCATTTGCTATTGAGGAAATTTATTAATGGTAGAAAAGCATGAAGTAGAGTGGTTACAAGAAGAAACAAAATGGTGGTGCAGGAGTTTCTCTTCATGCTGGACAAGAATGAAGACTGAAATGCGACTGTAATCAAATGAGGTGTGTATATTGTAACACTATTGCTTGGTGAGTGAAAGATGACGGTGGAGTTTAACAAGTATTCATCTTGTTTAGTTAGAGTTTCAACTTTTGACGTTTTACATGTTTTGGTAACAAGGCTTAGATATCTGGCCCTATGGTTGTTTATTTAAGTAATTCCGTAGGGACAATTGCAATGTATATAAGTAACAAGGCGAGAATGCACTACTGCTTCATTTAGGTGAGACTCATAGGTTTGCTTAGTGTGGCTCCAAGGTTAGCTTCTTCTTTTTTTTTAATCTTATGTTCATTTAATGTGCTTCTGTTTACATCTTTTTCCTACAACCACCCCTATTCAATCTTATTTTCCAATTTAATACCCACTTTAGTCCTAGACCTATTCCTACTTTCATCCTACTAACATATAAAAGATAAGTTTTCCTTGCTTTCCATGAATTCCAGCAACCTATTTTCTTAAGCTCCATCAAATTTTTCATTTTGGACCTTAGCATGCTTGAATCCTATTCTATCTATAACCCTTGAACATTTTTTCCTTTTGTAGACCCTGATGATTTAGGTTCTTTGCCACCCGAAGTGATATTAGTCGGCTTTCCTCCACTTTAAATCAGCTGTCCTCCTTTTTAAGTGCTGTCCTACATCCGTGCAATGTATAGATGCCTGGGTAAGTGGAAGTTGCCGTTGATCTTCAAGATCAAGATACCTTTCCTCTAGTGCAAGATAAAATGCTGTAGAGGTATCTTACCTGATTCTTTGGTCATTGACCTAGAAAGTCTTTCTTTGCAAGGTTGCATAAACTACATAAATTAGGAAGATAAAGATTGAATCCGACTTTAAGGAAGTTATTTGAAGCCTAACACCTGGGATATTTGAGTTTAATTTCAACCAGAATCTTATTGTTGCATGTTGGGAAATCCTCTTAAGAGACAAGGAGTGGAGCTAAAGCTTACCTACAGGGAGGGAAATACTTTCACAGACTGATTAGCAACTCTTAAGCCTCTAAAGTAGGTTGGCCATACCAATTTGAATTAATCCCCATAGGGGGGCTTTATCAATTGCTGAGGGTGAATCTGTCTGGGACTGCTTGGACTTTGTGTCTGTTATATGTAGTTGGGTTAGGGCCCCTCTTCACCAAAAAAGGGTAAAAAGTATAGAAAAGAAAAAGATGTGGGAGTGTCGAGATAAACATCCCAACTCAACAATGCCTTCATTTTTGGCTGTTCAGCTTTATTTATAGCTATTACTTCTACATCAAAATCCTATGCATTGTGTCTTTCCTCACTACTTCTATCCGTGTTGTTTATGATTATCCCATTTTACTTGTGGTGCCCAGATAAATAATTATGGGGACTTCTTCAAATTTTGTTACTTAATTTGAATTTGTGGGTGATTTGTTTGCAGAATGAGCTGAACGGCAGATCTCATCCAAGCAATGCATCCCATGGTAGGCAGAATCAGGTGGATTTATCTTTCTCTACTCCCATGCAGAGCCGAGATGGAGATGGAAATGCATTTTGTTGTCTTGATTCAGAAATGGAGATTATCCCAGAAGAACCGATTCATTAACAGTCAAAAGAGTTCTCCCATTTACATTTTCTCTGTTGTATATATACTGTCAAAAACAGTTTTGTGAGTGTTAATGCATTCACAACATCTCATTGAGTCTTCTTAGTCATGACAATTCTCTCTTTTTATCTTTCTCATAAGTCTTGGGTCTTGTGTTGCTTCATTTCAAGGTTTAAATCTGAGGAAATGTCACCTCTCAATATAACCAATGGATACTTTTACAACAATAGTTTTACATATTTATAAAAAGTTGCAGGATAGATTCATATGTGCACTTCTAAACACCTGTTTAACTTGAAAAAACTCCAAAGGTTCTTTTGGTGCCCTGATCAGACAGCTCACACTATTCACCCTAGATGAGATTTTTGATCAACCAACACAATGGCTTCCCATCAATGTAATACAGTATTTATTCAATGCATGAATCATGTTATGTTGCCTTTAATTTCTAGCTGGTCTCCCACTGGAGCTAGTCCAGGTGGTGGGAGGGTTGAGGTGTGGGGTTCTTGGTCTCGGGTTCGAGACCACTTGCTAGAATGTTATATATTATTTATTTCTCTAGTTGTATTATATGATGTTCTTATATCTATGCCAAAAAATTTCTAGCTGGTTTTTCCTTGTTGGAATCGATGTCGTGGCCTTAGAAGAGAGGATAGTATTGATTGCAGACTGTTGTATGCCTTCTTTGGGGAGGTTAGGTTCTTGAAGAATTGCATGGTTTTTGTGCTCCATTGATCTATAAATATGAAAAGGTTGAAGGAGATTCTTTATCATTAGATTGAGTTTGTGTTAACTTTCAAAGTGAGAGCATGAATACTGTGTGCATGTTTTTGAACCAATTTAGAGAGAGAAAACAGGGAACAAAGGTGTTTGCAAGAATGGAGGATAGAGTTAAAAATGTTACTGAATTGAAAATCTAGAGAAATCTAAGGCTTTGTTTGGATATTGAAAAGAACAAAGAAATAAATTGTCTCAAGCTTTTTTGCTTTTTTTTTTTTTTCCCCATCTTTTTCCCTTAACTTTTTCAAATTTCTAACAAAGACTAGTTTGAAAAGTGAGGAATTTCCAGGAAAAGAGAAGTAAGAAAGGAAGGGAGGTGCCTACAAGGGAAATTAATTAATACTCCATATTAAGGTCTGTTTGGGAATTTAAAATCTAGACTAGGTATGGTTTATTTTCTTAATGTCGTCTGATTTTAAAATAAACCAACTCATATCTAATTCGAAAAAAAATAAAAAAAAATTATACCTTATCTTCTGTACAAATTTGAATAGTGATGAGGGAGGAAAATAGCATCTCATCAAAGCCGACATTACAGCTATCGGATCAAGGTCGATGACACGAGATCAGTTATAAGACGAAGATACGCTAATCAAAAGGTCAAAGGTATAGCTGGAAATAACGGTTGCACAGGGAATCCGCAATATCAGTTATACACTAGGAAAATCAACCATAATCCAGGAGAAAAATAAGTCCCAAATAACGAAAGACGCACTCTATTTAAAGAGGCAAAAAACACAGACAGGTACACAAAAAAAAAAAAAAAAAAAAAAGATTGAAGAGAATTCCTTGACTTTTCGAGAGATTTATTTACTGACTTGATTGTCGGAGGGTTATCGCAGGATAAAGTCCGGCCACCCTAACTATTCTTTACTCTTCGCAGGCTTAAGATCTCGGGATTCGACATAAGCTGATTCCGGTAACATCAAATAGATTTACCGAAAAAAGAAACTTATTAACAGTACAATCAATGCTAATCAAACTCATCGTGAACTATCTAAATTTATATTGTTCTAAAACAACTCTTTAGCTTTATAGGCATATATTTACAATCACACTCTCAATTGTTTTACACATTTTCATACCTAAGCGAATTTTTATTGGTCGATGTCTGTTCGTCTAATAGCATATATGATTATGTTTAGAAAATTTATAATTATTTTAAAAAATAATTTAAAATTGGAAATTGATGTGTACCAATTAATGGGTGCCAAGTGTTCAATTCTAGATTAGATGTCCCAATTTGGCATCACCACGTGTGTGCATATTGGATCAAAATGGCCAAGAAAACTATTTAAGCCCTAGTAAGCCTATCACATTTCTAAATAAAACTTTTATGTATAGCTATGATGAAGGAACAGAGTAGCAAAAGGAAAGGGTCCTTGCTCCCACAATCAAATACATTAGGGCATGCGTCTGTCCCAACACCCTAAAAAATAAAAAAGGTAAAATTGACATGCCATTGATAATCTTACATGCCCTTCAATCACCACCTTTTTTGGCTTCTCTAATCATATGGTTTCCTGATGTTGCATTATTTGCCTGTCTCCCCCACCCACCCCCATTCCTTCATTAACATGTGGCACGCTTTCATTTTATCATATAATTATTTTACGCGTGTTAATTGAACATATTTAAATTCGTAATAAGGAGTCATGAATTTCTCAAATAACTGATACAAATAACTCATACGTAACGAATTTGATCTTAAATATTATTTTATTATACAATAATTTAATTTATTTTTAAACAATATTTTTTTTTTTTAATTTTTAATTTTTAATTGAAGCAAGAAAAAGCAAAATGGTCATAAAGGATAATAAGCTTTAGAAAGGTCAAATCCTCAAGCACACACATTCATTTCTTTGCCTTTGGCCTTGAAACTTCACAAATTCATTGATAACTTTGTGCAAGATCATATCATTAGAATAAACACACATGTGAGACAACATGGAAGCCTTAATGACTCATTATTTAAAATAAAGGAAATCTAAGGTACATCTTGAGCACACCATTAATTGAACCCGACTCATTAGATTTTCTATGGATGGTCTAGATACACTGTCAATGTTTGGTTTACGATTATTCAAAAATATAATATACAATCATTTTATAGTCAGTAAATTAATAGGATGAAAACGATTATCTTTACATGATTTGATCCAAAATATTTTACCTGCATATCTTATCATCCAATCTGAACGACATCTTCAAATCCATACTTATCACCAGTTCGATCTTGTGTAACATATGGATTATTTCAATCAGAACGCTCCAAATGATGAGTCGGGGTTGGATGTAAGTTAAAAGGGATGTTCCTCACACACAATATACCATCTCCTAGTATTCTTCTAATCATACAATTACCTATATAATAAAGTTAGCTGATCTTGCTTTTGGGTAGTAGTTATATGTCAAAGATACGAAGAAAGTTCTTTTCCATTATTATTGACTTTCATATCTGTATTTTGTTATTTTCTTATAAAAATCTAACTTGCCAAAATCTTTTATGATTTTAGCGAAGATTTCATTCTAGATTTCATTTATAACTTAATGCTCTATAAATTAAAAACTTTTACAACAAATGTAGGCCCGTTTGGATAAGCTTCTATTTCTTGTTTTTTTACTTTTAAAAGTAAAAAGATGAAAGTTTTGAGTGCAAAAAATTTGATAGTTACTTAAAAAAGTTGAGACAGTAAGAAATTCTTGTATTATCAACTTTTAAAAGTAACTATCAAAATTTTGCACTATAGAAAATATAAAAAACTTTTTTTTCTTCTTTTTACGTTTAAAAGTAGAAAAATAGGAAGTAGAAGCTTATCCAAACACGTCCTTAGTTACCATTTCATTAGAATTTTTTAGTATAAAAATATGAAAATTTAGAATTTTTGTCTATTCATAATGGAGATATAAATTTCATCCCGTGATGAAGCCCACACCACTCTTGGCAAGGACAGAATTCTCAACATTGCTGTTTTTTTTGTTTTTTAATTATATGCTTTCAGACAAAAGCTAGGTAAAGCCAACCACAGTTAGGTCATTGAAGGGAAGAGGGAGAGAGAGAGAAAAACATCATGAGATAAGTCTTTGTCCCCATTAGCAATGAGCCCGGCCAGGAAATCAACACACATGTTACTCTTTCTGTGAGTGTGTCTGCTTTGAAAAAGAAAACCACTGGTGCCTGCAGAAGCATTTATTTGTATGCTGCAGAAACTCCTTATTTTGCAAACGTTTTAGTATGAAGGCATGATTGATTGACCCACCCCTTGTAGGGTACCCACTTGACAGACTGATGTAACTATCGTTATTGTATTTTAATTTTATGTAGGTATTATTGTTTGAATGATACAAATGCTTTTTATTTCAAAAATTATTTCTCTTGTGCACATAAGAAATTACACCGGATGCTACTCTATTAGGGCAACTATAGATTATATTTTGAAAAATCGAGCGTTAGATTAGATTCTCCACTTATGAATGTCATATCTGGAAAAAATCACAGTGATTGAACGGTTGGTTTTTTTAAAAATCAATTGTGAAAAACTGTGAAACCATAACACAAAAAAGTCACATTTCTTCATTCTGACATTTTTTTAAAAATTGACTGTTGGATCTCTTTGATTTTTTGAAGACGCTACACTACATTCATAAGAGGGAAATCTAATCTAACGATTATTTTTTCAAAATATGCTCTGCAGTTGTCCTAATAGAATTGCATTAAGTGTGATTTCTCACGTGCACAAGAGAAAAAAGTTTTAAAATAAGGGACATTTGTGTCATTCAAACCATAAAACTTAAGTTTCGTGGTGTGCAAAAGGCTAATGGTGAAATGCGAATAACATTTTCTTAAAAAAATATTAAAATTTAAAATTTTGATTAGATAAAAAATAAAAAGGATAAATTACATTTACACTCTTTGAATGGTTTCTGACAATTACAGAAAGACTTTCTTTAATTTTAAAAATTATAGAAACACTTTATATGAGCAACTGAATTTTAATGATGTTAAAGGGGTATCTGAAATGACTAAAGCTAAATGGATATTTAAAATGACTAATATACTCCTAAAGTCAATGGAGATTACCAGTCATGTAAAATAATACTTTTGGTATTTAAAAAAAAAATTATATAACATCAGCAAAAAAAGAAAAAAAGAAAAAAAAGAGAGGAGATTATCGTCCATTTAATTAAGAGGATTTTACTATAGTTTTTATATAATGTCAACAAAAGAAATGGAGATCAATGTTTGTTTAATTAGGGGGATGGATCTTACTGTAGTTTATTTTTAAAAATAGATTGTATTTATAATTTGGGAAAATTATAGTATGACCTTACTCGACTATCGCTAATTTATACTTTGCACTCTTATGGTTTTAATTGCAACACATTGACCCTTATAATTTTGATTTGTAACACTTTGCTCTGGCAGTTATCCATTTGTTTATTTGATTGAAAAATAGTGTTAACTTTGTTATTTTTTTATACAGTTATTTATCCTAAATTGTTAATCTATCTATAAGCATATCATGATTTTTTTTAATATATTTTATTTATTACGAATTTTATTTACTGTATGGAGAAAATAATTCATAAAAATTAAAATATATTAAAAAAATCATGGAACTTTACTGATATGCTTAAAATAATAAATAGCTAACTGATAGAAGAGTGCAAAGTGCTAAAAATGAAAACTATAGGAGATTAATGCGTCATAATTAAAATTATAGAAATTCAAAGTATAAATAAATAAGTAATAATTAAAAGGGTGAAACTGTAATTTTTATTTTATAATTTTTAAATTGAAATATCTCCGTAGCTGTAACAAGTTAGAACTTAGAAGAAAAGTAAACGTAATTAAAAAAAAAAAAAAAAAACAAGTGGATTTAAAAATGTATATTAGACGTTGATGGTAACTGGTAAGGAAAGCAATCTTAAATTTCAAAAGCTGTTTAAATGCAGTATAAAATATTTATGGCAGTTACTATTAAAATTCCTTTTGGAGGGACAACAGTTAACATAATAGAATGTTTGGACAGTTGGGTTTGTCTTCCAAATTGGTGCATCTTCTGTAAGCCTTCCAGCTAAGGGTTTCCCTTCTTTTTCTTCTTTCTAATCTCCGCCTGTTGATTAGTTCCTTCGTTCTTCATGGAGGTAAATGTCCTGAAAGAGGGTAGGATTGTCATTTCAGGATACTTGAGCAGTTTGTCTTCCTCTGTGAGATCACAAAAGGTGTCTCTTCTTTCATAAAAAAGAAAACAGAGTAAACAGAGATTTATGGATAATTTGAGTTCCGTTTGAGAGGTACCCATTTCTTTTAGATTTGAAATTCATCATCAATTACCTCCAAAATCTAAAATACTTTCTGGTTTTTTCAATTTTCTCTTTAAAACATCTGATATATTATTAATTTTTTTCTTCAATCAAATCTTGAGATTTAGTAGAAACAGTAGTTCAAGTATTCTTTTTCTTTTAGAAGAATAAGATTTTCTTTATTTGGGTTCTCTTTGGTAAGATTTGGGATTTTGGGTTCATTTACTTTTAACTTCTATAGTCTTCAATGTGTTATATATATATATGTCTTCTTCTGATGAGTGTCAACTTGACAAGAATTTCATAACCTAATTTAATTTCATTTTTGGGTGTTTCAATTTCTCTCTTTTTATTCCCAAATAGAAACAAAATCAATTAGTTGAAGCTTTCATTAGGTTCATGTTTCTTGATTGGAGTTGTAGAATGGACTACTTGTAGGTGTAATGTTATTCAAGCACTTCTTTTTGATGAGGGTTTTGTTCTGCAAGATCCACTGTCCTTCTTTCATTTGCTTCTGCAAACCCTCTCCTCATCTTTACACTTCTGGGCCATTGAAATTGGAAAACACCCCACATGTGCCTTCAAATTGTGTCTCACTTCCTGATGCCTCTGATCAGTTATCCAGTGAGACCATAAAGGTCGAGGAAGAGAAGTCAGATGGGAAGCATGAAGCTGTGAAAATTCCAAAAAGTATTCTAAGGAAGGCGCCTTCGGAACTGGGTTCTCCAAAAGAAGTAGGAAAGAAGAGAGTGCAGTGGATGGATTTCTTGGGGAAAGAACTTCATGAGATCCAGGAATTTGAACCCAGGTGGGTAATCTCTCTCAACAGTTTTCTGTTTCCAATTCTTTTGTTTGATTTTCCTTTAGTGATTAGTACTGAACAAAATTGTAACAGTCCCTGGAATTGTTGATTTGATATTGAAACTGATTTCACTTCATTTTTGTTTTTCTTGGACTGCAATCTATTTAGGAACATATAGAAAGTTAAGGAAGAGTCAAATTGAGCGTAACTGGATTTTTTTTTTGTGTGTGCAGTTTAAATAGTTAGGTTCCTTGAATTCATCAGAAAGGGGAAAAAGGAGATGCAAAAATGAAAATGTATCTAATGGGTCAGATTTTGTGTTTTAGATTCTTAGTGGAAAGGTTGAACTTGGGTAAAGAATATGTTGATTGCCTAATAGTAATAGGGCAAAATTATGCTAACTGTGGAAATTATGCACTCGAAAGGGTGAGAATGTCATTACTCGGATTGAATTGTATATTTATATGAGAGAATAATTTTTTCGCAATGCAAAAGATGACTGTACCCATTCAGGGTTTGTAGCATTATACAAACCTATGCAGTAAGATCCCAGCCCTAGAACAGAGCATCACTAGCTCAAGCCTCAAGGACAAGGTTTTGCCCGATGGCAGAAAGTACGACAAAATGTGAATTGGACCATAGAGCTGTATAATTGTTTTCTTCGAGGAGATTCACAGAAATATCAACTACTTTTATGTGTATATAATAAGTCAAATTTAGAGTCCTGGAATTGTAGTAGTAATGGTATGTAGTCTGTTGCTTACACTTCCTACTGCAAAATTTAACATAATTTGAATGCAACGTCCTGATTAATTACATTTTTTTGTGTGGTCTGAGAGTTCTTAAGCATGCTTTTAATTTCTGTTTTTATGAGTTCAGGTATGGATCCACATCTCTCAAAAAATATTTTTTCATTGTTAAATGAATAGAGCTAAACTTAGTTGTTATAGATAGCAAAATTATTTAAGACTCCTTGTGTGATGTAGAGATATGCATTTCAGTATTGTGATGCTGACGTTATTCTAATCAAACTGAGGAGCAGAGTATGTAAGACTAAGAATAACACCATTGCTTCTGGCTTGTAATAAAGATTGGGATGTTGAGATGGATGAGTGGGAATACTTGGAAACATAATATTGCACAAAGGAAAATCCTAAAAGCAATCTCAGTATATAGTAATATGTGGGAGCACAGAGTGGGTACAACAAAAAACATGATGGTTCCCGTGAGATGAGTTTTGTAACCAATTGAAAAAGTGTGACGATGGACTTGTTTTCGGATATTTGATTGTTTTCGGGTATTTGAACTCTTTGTTATCCTTGAGATGCCTAGGTGAGTCGTAGTCAGGCTATGTCTATCATAACTCATGTGTGGCATAGATCTTATGCCACACATGTACATTGTCTAATGCTTTTTAGGTGTTGAATGCAAAATGGGGCATGATAATGCTATTTGGTGTTACTTTTGGTAAAACTAATTTTTCTTAACAGTGCATTGGAGCTCTTTTTTCCTCTCTCTCTCTCTCTCTCTCTCTCTCTCTTTTTTTTTATTTTTTTTTTATTCAAGAAAAATTTTAAAAGCCATTTTTGACGGTTAAAATTTTCGAAAAACATGATTACCTTGCCTGATAGAGCTGCGGGGTGAGTTAAAACTTCTGAGATGTGTCATTTTTTTATTTTTTATTTTTTTTCTTCAACCAAATGACATTCACTTGCCAAAAAGGAAAAAAAATAATGGAGAAAAATAACGCAAATAGAAACATATTTTGTATTAAAGTATGTAAAAATAAGGCATTTTCTTACATTAACACATTAGAATAGACTGCACATTGCTTGTTGGTCCAAAATTTTATGTTTGGTTTCATGCTGAAGTAATATAATCAAATTATTCTCATGTCATTTTTTTTAACAGTGAGAGAGAAGACAGCGACAATGATAGTGGGAACGATGGAGGCTGTAAATGTATTATTCTTTGACCCTGCTCAACCTGCTTCCTTTTTGAGAATTCCTATAATGGATACAGCAATGACAAGAGAAGGATAAGAAAAAATTTTATGATCCCAACTTCATTCTATTCATCAAATGGGTCTGGATTTTGCAGCAAGTAGCATCAGAGTCAAATTTCATCGCCAGATTGCATCATCTGTAGTTCCAGCCCGTCTATTTTCGAATCAAGAAATTCCTAGGGCCATTAAGTTTAGAAGACATTTGTTTTTCATTTGTAAGAACGGGAAGCTATTATTTTTTCTCTTTTATGGTACTATGTTTTATACATTCAAATTATAATGAAATTTCACACAAGTTCTTAATCTATGGCTTGTTTCAACTTCTATGCTTTATCTTCTGTGATATTTGTTGTTCTAATAATGGAATGATTATCAGCGAAAATTACTGCTGTAACAGCCATTTCTTCTGTTATTTTGATTTTTGATGGTAAATAATGTTTTTCATATTATTTTAATCATATTAAAACGTCGGTTCATTGATCAGCAATGGGATAAATAGATGAAACGGGCGCTAAATGAAATACCCAGGAGAGAGAGAAGAAGGGAGAGAGAGGGAGCAAGCAAAATACATGACATTGTGCCCTTAATCTCCAAAACTTCAACATAATGAGAGCAAGCAAAATAGATGCCTCGGTGTCTGGCTAAAATATTGAATTTTCCTCTTCAGTTCTCGTTAGTGTTTTACTGCTATGAAAGACTAGTAGTCAATCAAATTATTATTATTTGCTTATATCTTGCCCTATCTTTATCATCCAAGGAATTTTAGATAATGGGCCATGGACAGCAAAACTTGTAGAGACCTGGAACTACAACATTCCAGCTTAAATCCTCTGCCTTCTGCGGTGGTGGTACCGCTTTGAAGGTGGCATTCAGCGAAAAAAGTCTGTAAGATAGATGATTGTTATTGCTAAGAAGCAGCCAAATGGGTATCCAATTCCTGCTCCTTCCCATGAAAACCACGACTCCTTATTCTCACCCTCTTGTGGCTCTGGTGGTGGCAGCTCTTCTGGACATGACACCCAGAGACGGAGCCACTTGGAGACCAAAGGGGGCCATGGCCCTTGCTGGCTCTAAAAAAAAAAGGCTAGAGTAGGTATAAAAAATTAATTGGCCTCCACTCAAATAATTTTTGGGCCCCTACTAACACAGTTTTTGGCCCCTTCCAACAGAAATTAGCCCCCTTAAAAAAAAAGACAAAATTATCCCAACAAATCAGCCCAAATCCAAAAATAAAAAATAAAAATATACAACTCAGTCAAAATCATCCCAATAAATAAGCCCAAATCACAACAACAACATCAACAAATAAATATAAATCAGCCCAAGTCAAAATTACAACAAATCAGAAATTTTTTTCTTTTGATTGAATATTTTGTATATTTTCAGTTGTTGATGTTTTGTTAATACTATATGGATACTATTTTGGATTTTCACGAAAAAATTTTAGTTGATACACCTGCCCCCACTCTTGTAAAATCCTGGCTATGTCCCTGATGACACCTGAATTTGCATTCCACATAACCCACTGTTATTGGCATAATAGTTCAGAACATTCATCGTATCTATTTGGCGACCCTCTGGAATCTTGCCAACAAGCTGGTTATTACTCACATCCAAGACAGTAAGTTCCTGCAACTTTGCTAGTGTTTGTGGAATCAAACCAGAGATTTTGTTGTGAGACAAGTCTAAGCTTTCAAGATGTTCTAAATCACCCAAACTTGCTGGTATGCTACCTGAGAATTTGTTAAAAGAGATGTTGAGCTGTTTTAGACCATTGAGATTGCCTAATGACTCTGGTATTTCCCCTGAAAGTTGGTTCTTTGACATGTCCAGCAAAGAGTAGACACCAAGGCTGTGGTATGAGAGACTTTGTTTCGACTTCTTACAATTCACTATAAACTCATTGGAGTTCTCCCAGGTCAACAAGAAGTTATTCCATCCATTCAAGATGGTTAAAGCATAATTAGAGTTTGAAGGCTTATTTGGTTTTTCAATCATTCCAACTAGATTTCCCAACTCTGTCGGAATTTTTCCAATGAGGTGGTTGTTTGAGACATCAAGAATTTGGAGGTTACTGAGGTTGGAAATAGTTTCAGGAATCGAACCTTGGAGGGAGTTGTTTCTTAAATTCAAAACTTGAAGGGTGGAGATAAGGGAGAGAAAATCAGGCAATTCACCTGTGATTCTGTTGTCATGGAGATCGAGGTGTTCAAGCATGCTCAAGTTAGTCAGGTTACGAGGCAAGCTGCCGGAGAACTTATTTTGGCCCAATGCAAGGAATCTGGTTTCATGAGGGAAAGTCACTGGAGGAGAAATCGATGAATACGAGTGTGCCTTTGGGGTTAAAAACTGGGAAAGTGCTGCCAGAAAATCTGTGTCTTGACAAGTCCAACAGTATTAACCTATACATTTTGGAGATGGATCCAGAAAAATTGTTGCCGTCCAACATAAGAATATAGAGCTTGCTAGCGTTTCCTATGTTTTCTGGCAACTCTCCAGAGAAATTGTTCCCTGAGAGGACAAGTTCTGTTAACCCCAGAGATTGAAAGAGACGACTTGGAAGTGAACCCGTAAGATTGTTATGCGACTGAAAAATACTACCAGCATCCATTCAGCAAGCCATTGCAGGAATGTTCCTTCGTGCTCATTCTCACTCAAGTCCAGGAATTGGAGAGTCTTCTGTGTGGAAATCCAATCTGGGATTTCACCTGCAAGACCAGAAGATTGCAGAGACAATCCAGATAGCATAAACTTGGGCTCTATCTTCACATTGTTATTCCAAGTCAGATTATTTCCTTCAACTGAAATGTATTCAACATGCCCAATTTCTGCATCGATGTAGGGATTCCACCAATCAACTTGTTACTGCTCAACACCAAAATGGAAATGTTGGACAAATTTCTGTTGAATATTTTCAAAATAAAGTATTTTTATAATGGGTTATATATT
>JAESVK010001014.1:1687490-1708032 GCA_017140935.1 Hamamelis virginiana
AATCAACTTAACAGAATATTATTCAATATTATCTCCATGAATCAAGGAATATTTCAAATATTGAAACTCATTTACAAATGAAAGTTCATCCTAATCAACTTCCCTAAAATCAAGAGATTATATCAAGATAAACTTAAATCATATATACATGACTTTGTTTGGGCCGAGTCAAAACATATGACTCATTGTTAACTTATTGTTCTACATTTGGCAAATTCTTTACACATTAATCTGAGTCATGCCTCATTGTGGGCGTGACTCTTTATATAAAAGACTATTGAGTATAAATTGACACATTGTGGGAGTGATTTTTAAGTTTGAACCATAACCCAAAGTCGTGACTCATTGTGAGTGTGATTTTTAAGTTTGAAAAATTACACAGAGTCATGAATCATTGTGGGCGTGCTTAGACCATATTGGACTATTGCACAGAGTCGTGACTCTGTGTGGGCATGCTTATTAATCTTGGATCAGTGCACAGAGTCATGACTCTGTGTGAGCGTGACACATTGTTAGTCCAACACAGCATAAGGAAAGGAAAATATAATGCATGTGCAACATTGCATAAACCCAGTCTTCCTAAATGAACTTTATACGATATGATTCCCATGATTTTATCCATGTTTCTAGAATTAAATTGAACCAAATATGATATGGAAAATGAATTTACAGAGATACTAGTATCTCTGTAAAAAAAAGCATTCTTTCATACACAACTGAAACAATAACTATGCATATAAATCATGTAAAAACTAAAATAAAACTAACCTTTTTTAAAGAACAAACCACCCACTTTAAAATACCTTGAAACAACAATAATGGAAGTACTTTATCTGGAAGTGAACACGTGAGGCTATGGAGATGAGGCTATGGAGGTTTCAGATATTTATGTGGGTAATGACCATGAACACGTGAGGTGAGGTTATGCTGGGGAAATGGCTATGAACACGTGAGGTGAGGCTAAGGAGATTTTCGGATAAAACAATTTTTGGGGCTGTTATTGAGGAAAGACAATGAAAAGTCTCTAAAATTCTGATTAAAATTCAAATTCAAAAATAAACCTATATCACACTTATCTAATCCGTAGGAGATCGATGTTATTCAAATATTAAATTATCTATTCACAATAAACCATGAAATAATATCTTAACTAAAATCAAGCTTAAAATAAGGAAATGGTATTATAGACAATCTATACTTAATAGTTGACTTCTAATTTGACCTGGAGGGGCCTATCAGTATAAAATCACATACTTTGGACTTAGTGATAAAAAAGACCATAATCAGGGGCCTATTGATCATTTTCCCTATTTTAAAAAGGTGATGTGATGGGTAATTAATGAGTTTTTTTTAGTAGGGGACTGAAAATTTTTCATAAAATTGGGGATTCGGTTTTAACTTGGAAATTTGGGATCGTGCCAAGGTTTATAAGAAGAGAAGCTAGCAAGACACTTGGGTTTAAAGAATGAAAGTGTGTATTGCTTTCAAAGAATGCTTAAAATGCTCTTGAGAGCTTACAAGTTGACAAATGTTGCGAGGTATGTGAGGTTGTTGCTACTTCATTACAAATGAGGCTTTTTCTCATATTTATAGCCTACTATGAGAGTTCTAGAAACCTACTAGAATTTACAAGTTCTAGAGATTTCTATGTACACATGCTATATACAAAGTTACAATCTTCTAGTGTATTTTAACCCCATGAGCATCACATGCTATTTAATTTCTTCTTCTTTGGCGGCTTATTTGCTATACACCATTGGGTGGTTCTACGGTTTAATTAACTACTCCCCGTGGCTGAAGACTGGCCAAGAATCATGTTTCATCAGTACTTGAACGTACAAAGCCACTTTGATTTATACATCTTTTATGTTTTGGGTAGGTTGGCTTTATCTGTCATCAAATTAAATTAAAATTATGAAAAAATACCTTTTTGGTCAGCTACTCAGCTCTAATCTAGTACGTACGTGGTTGGTCAGTCTAGAAATTGGTCGATTTCCCAAAAGATAAAGTTAAAAAGTCGATAGGGATTAGCCCTGTTTGGGTTAGTTGAAGGCTTGAACCATCTCTCATCTTCATGGGAATGTACAAATGTTTATTTGAAAGGGACACAAGCAGTACTAATTAAGAAGAGCAGTACCCCCTTTCGGTGGGCACTAAATGTTTTGACGTACAAGTAATGCTCGAAGAACAATTTGGTAGTTGCTAGCTACTTCCTTTTCGATCATGAGAGCAACACACCTAATTAATTTTATGTGCATGCCATGCACCCACGTTGGATCGTTGCATGCCATGCACCCACTAAACCCTTATAACGCATGTTGCTGGCCGAACCTAATTTAGTTTAGACCAAAATTTTTAAATCAAATAATGTGGCAGTGTAATAGAATTTCTATTTTAGTACATTTTACATCTGTACAAAAATATAGGATCTATCTTGATACCAAATCTTTTGATTTAAAAAATTTGATCTAAGATTTGTTTTATTTGGCATTTTTCTTTCCCTTTATAACATATGCCTCTCTTGCATAAGAGGCCTGCAAGTCATTCATATGCAATGTAGGCCTTTGTCCTAGCTGTTGTACAGCTTATAATATGAAAAGAAAGTCTCTTTTATTTTAGATTATACTCATAATATATCTGGCTTTTTTTTTTTTTCCTTCGTGAGAATTGAATTTTATAAAACGCAACATAGATTATGCATTTCTCACATATACATGATCTTTGTCAAATATTATCTAGTTGTTCGGAAATTGGGAGTTACTTTAATTTATAAATGTGATATTTTTTATTAATTAGATCGAGTTTCTGAATTGAATGATGTACTATTAGTATCTTATTAATGTGATATTTGACATGTATGATATGCATATAAGCTAGAAGTGCATTTGATCAGACCGTTAATTAGTTTTGTGAAGTAAAATTTTCACAAAAAGGTTACTAAAATTTGTGTCAAAATTTATTAGTAGAGTTAAGTCGATTTTAGTCTCTATTAATGATTGGTCTCTCATTTATAAATAAAATAAAATAAAATAAAATAAAATAATGACTATCATAATAATAATTAATGATCGGTCTTTTATTTGTTTTTATTTTTTATTTTTCTATTTTTACAATTTTTTATATTGTTCTCAATCTCCTTCCTTCATGTGCTCTCATCATTAACTATCTTTTGTCTCTTTTTTATCTTTAATTTCCTGGTCCTTTTCTTGATTATTAATTGGCTTGTATTAATTGTCCTAATTTATTTTGTGAATCATATTCATTATGACTATTTACAATCGTAATCCTATATATGCTGATCATATGATATATATGCTGATCATATTAATAAAAATATATAATATTTTTATTTTTTTTAAGATCACAAAGATAATTAGTACACATAAAAATAATTTGTCCACATGGAAAGAATAGTCAAAGACAGGTGAAATATACGAATTGTAACTCTCTCACCTTCACTGGAATCCTTATTAAAGGAAGCAGATAGATAGACATTTTCTTCACAACCATCCCAGCAATGGAAGTGCTAGCCATGCTCACACTTCCATTCTCAGCCTTTCTTGCAGCTCTATTAACACTCTTTTTTCTCACTCTTCACATCATCACTACCAAAACCAAATCAAAAAACCCTTCCACCAATCTTCCTCCGGGGAGTTTTGGGTGGCCATTCCTCGGCGAGATGCTCGAATTTCTCAAAGCTTGTCGAGACGGAAAACCGGAGAGTTCTGTGAAGAAGAGAATGATTAAATATAACAACCCGCCGGTCTTTAAGACGGCGATATTTAGCGAGCCCACGGCGGTGTTCTGCGGGCCGAAGGGGAATAAGTTTCTGTTCAGCAATGAAAATAAGGTGGTGGCGCAGTGGTGGCCGGCCTCCATTCAAAGGTTGTTTGGGTCTTGTGTGCTAACTACCGTGGGTGATGAAGCTAAGCGTATGAGGAGTGTGCTTATGAGTTTTCTTAATCCTGATGCTTTGGTGCGGTACATCAGCTCTATGGATTTGGTGACGCAGCACCATATCAGAACCCACTGGGAAGGTAAATTCATTACTAGTAAAATACTAAAATAGGAAAAGGAAAACTCTTTTTTCATACTTCCTCTTTGTCCTTCCCATTGTTTTAAAACCCGGACAGTTCATCGAACCGGAAAAGTTAACGGGTTAAGAGTCAACCGGTTCAATCGGTTGAATCGCTGGGTTGAACTGTGACGTCATAAATATATTATTTATTTATTTATTTATTAGAATAAAAGCTGTAAATGATTCAAAATATATATTTTTTTAAATGTTTGTACAATCAATTCATATATTTGAATTTATGTGCAGTCATCAAAATTGAAAATTGATAATTACTATTGATCAATCTTTATTATATATATTTTTGAAAGTGCAAGATAAGAATATTGTATTATTAAATCAGGTGCTTTGGTTTCTTTTTGTTATTTGGAATTTTTTAAGACTAATTTGCCTTTTTAGCCTTCTTGGTTTTAAGAGATTTTAAAAATATTGGAACTATTTTAGTCATTTTAGCACCTTTAAAAAAAAAAAAAAAAACGGGTTGACCAATTGAATCGGAGGTTGAACTGCCGGGTTGAACATTTAAAAAAAAAAAAAAAAAAAAAAAAAGGGTTTTTGTGGGTTAAACCAGCCGAAGAGGGGGCCGGTTCCCGGTTCAACCGGTTAAGCCTGCCGGTCAGGTTCGGGTTTAATACAATGGTCCTTCCTCATATATCTGACCTATTTAGAACAAGTGTTTCGAAAAACCGATCGTTAGATTTGATGTTCCACTTATACTTATCACGAAGTTAAAAAATCACATTGATCTAATGGTTGGTTTTTGAAATTTTGAAAAAAATTATAAAAAATAATGAAATAATTGTGAAAATCTGTCACAATCTATTTTTTGAAAAACCAATCAATGGATCAATGTGATTTTTTACATTCATCATACGAATGAGTGGAGCATCAAATCCAACGGTCAATTTTTCCAAATTACTGTTCCAAGACCTGTTCTAAGTTGGTTAGTTGCACGAGGAAGGACGAAAAAGGACAAAAAGGAATGACAAATAAAATTGTTGACATGAAAAATGCTAAACATACCAAATTTTAGACCAAATATTTTAAATAAAATGATATGTCAAAATAATAGAATCTCAACTTTTGTGTACTTTAAAAATGCATGAAAACCAAAGTTCTGTTTGACTGCCGTGTCAAGATTTAAAAAATTTGGTCTTTTTAGCATTTCCTAAAATATAGAACTACCTTGAAATTAAAAAAAATAAAAAGGAAAAATTGTCCAAAAGTCTCATTTTGAATTCTTTTTTACCCAAAAGTTCTATCATCTTTTCACTTCACCCAAAAGTCCAAATTTAAATTTTATTTTACCCAAAAGTACAAAAAATCGATTTATTCATCAGTTTTCCAAGCACTTTAAAAAAACTGATTTATGTATCAGTTTTCTGCAAAATGATTAGTTTCTGCAAAATTAATTTATAGTTGGTTTGAAAAAGATTATGTATTCATGCCACATTTTCTAGACTAGATTGTACTAACTTACCAAAAAAAAAATGACTTACTAAATAGTGCAAAAAAAAAAAAAAAAAAAAAAAAAAACTCACTTTCAGCTGCTGTGTTTTAAGGTTTGCCAAACAGCCCGTTAAGGTCAATTTGGCTTAGGCCTAATGACCAAAACTCCATTTTTTTTTTAAAAAAAAAAAGTTAGAAAAATGCTATATAACCAGAAACTTTAACCCGAAATTAAAAACTACCTTGATACGTTTTTAATTTCGGGTTAAAGTTTCTGGTTGTATAGTATTTTTGGATAAGTTAACTTAAGTGATGCTGATCAGTCAAATGTATTAAATTTGAATCTTGTGACTGAAGGAAAAGAGGAGGTGAAGGTCTACCCAACCATCAAGTTGTACACGTTTGAATTGGCATGTCGTCTATTCATGAGCATCGAAGACCCAAAACAAATCTCAAAGCTCGCTGAACAATTCAATGTATTTCTCAAAGGAATCATTGGAATCCCCCTCAACATCCCAGGCACAAGATTCTCTCATGCAATGAGAGCAGCAAGTGTTATAAGGAAAGAGCTTCAAGTGATAGCCAGAGAGAAGAGAATGGCTTTGGAACAGAAGAGAGTGTCACCTTCACAAGACCTGTTATCGCATTTGCTTGTCACTGTTGATGAAAATGGAAGATTTATGAGTGAGGAGGAGATTACAAATAATATACTAACACTACTCTTCGCTGGTCATGATACTTCTAGTTCTGTCATAACCATGCTCATGAAGTATCTTGCAGAATTGCCTCAAGTTTACCAAAATGTGTTAAGAGGTAGTATGTTATATATGTATCATTAATTTCATCATATATATATATATTTCTGATCATCTGGCCTTTTTAAATGCACTGGGAACAACAGAGCAAATAGACATTGCATCGTCGAAAGGACCAGAGGAAATGTTGCAATGGGATGACATACAGAAGATGAGGTACTCATGGAATGTTGTTTCTGAAGTCATGAGAATCTCACCAGCTGTAATCGGTGGTTTTAGAGAGGCCTTAGTAGATTTCACTTTTGAAGGTTATACCATTCCCAAAGGATGGAAGGTATATATGCTCGTTTTTATAATTTCTACATCAATGAATTTTACTCTAAAGATTTAACAACTTACTGTTTTGGTTCATTCAACAGTTACATTGGTGTCCTGCATCAACACATACGGATCCGAATTTGTTTCCAAGTGAAGCAAAGTTTGATGCTTCGAGATTTGAGGGGACTGGACCAACACCATTTTCATATGTTCCGTTTGGAGGGGGACCCAGGATGTGTTTGGGAAAAGAGTTTGCTCGACTAGAAATTCTTGTATTTCTGCACAATGTGATGAAGAGGTTCAAGTGGGATTTAGTGATTCCTGATGAGAAAATCAAGTATGATCCAATGGCTGCCCCAGCACAAGGACTCCCAATTCGTCTTAAACCGCAACAATTTGAAGCTTAAGCTGTTCACCTCCTATAATTAAGCTATATATAGGAGTCATCAAGATCACATTAATGGATGACATATATGTGCAAATGAACTTCCTCCAACAAGTTAACATAGCCAAGAAATTGATGTGTATAAATAAGAAAATGACATATTATATGTTCTAGAATTTGAAATGTACATTTATGTTTTTAATTAATTGAGATATTGGAGGGAACAAAAGTGGAATGTGTTGGGTTTTGTGGAGCCTAATTGTGTATCCGACCCATGGCCCAGTTACTGGAAACTTGTTGGCATATAGAATATTTTAGAACATGCTAGAGTTTGATATATTCTAGAAGTATATAAGGATAGGATATATATACTAAAGTTTGAGATGGTTTGGGATTATGAACTGGTTTGGGTATACAGGGGAGAATAGAACTTGACATATCTTGCATCTCATTGGGAACATCAACAAATTCTTCTTATTGACCGTCAAATCCTCCTTTCCAGTGGTAGTGGTGCTTCCAGTGGCATTGATCTTCAACTGATGCAAAACATTTGAATTCTTCAGAAAATAATTTACCAGTTTAAGCTCCTCTTTAAGTGCATGGAATTTCCAAATTTTGATTGTCATATTATAACACACGATCCCAAATTTTCAAGTTTAAACGGAATCCCAATTTTATGAAAAATCCCCAATCCCCTACTAAAAAATTCTCATTAATTACCTATCACACCACCTTTTTAAAATATCACATCATGTCTTTTTTAATTATTTTTATAAATATTTTATAATAAAAAATTAAGGAGGGTTTATTGGCATTATTTACCCTAATAATAATAATAATAATAATAATAATAATAAAGCACGTACATGCCCTGGCCTTAGAGCTTGACGTCTAAGCTTATATAAACATAAGAACGCAATTTAACTTTCTAACTGTTAGACCTAAAGAGAGAAATTAGACTTAAAGGCTCTTGAATTTTAAATGAAAAGAGCAAGAAAGTAGAAGAAACTGTAGTATTCAGCGAAGTTCATGGCAAGAAGAGATCATCATTGTCCCTTATGCAAAGAAAGCTTCACGGCCTTAGCCACTATTTTCAATCACACGAGTCATTTTCATGGAGAAGATGATCTATTAAGGGTTATATGGAACCCAACTTTGGTTGAATTGCATATGTTGACAACAAGAAGAAGCTACCATTGTAAAATCTGTCAAGGATCGTTTGTCAGTTTGCAGAATCTTGTTGGCCACATAAGTAGAACCCATAATGATGAAAGTTTGAGGCAATATATAGGCAACCAAGTAATACTTATTGCGGTGGAAGCTGTGCATGAGGAAAGAAGGTGCAGGCAATAGGGATGGTGAGGGAAATGGGGATGATCATGCAGAGGGCAATGGAAATGAGGATGGAGCATTAATTGCGGAGGAAGATGATGAAGGTGCAGGCAATGTGGATGATCATGCAGAGGGCAGTGGAAATGGGGATGGAGCAATGCGGTGGAAGATGATGAAGGTTCAGGTAATGAAAATGGGGATGATCATGCAGAGGGTCATGGAAATGGGGGATCAATGGAGATTGGCCTTCCACAGGGGCTTCCCAGAAGGATGAGAACCAATTACAATCGTAGAAGAAAAGTTATCAATACTCAAACCACCTGGGATAACCTCCTAGAATGGAAAGATGATCATATAAATTGGGACGGAGGGAGTAATAAATGCCATTGGCAATTTAGTATTGAAGATCCGTATGGGGTAGGTTGATCTAAGCCCACGAAGGCCCACTAACTAAGAAACAAAGCCATGGTCCTGTCACATTCCATCTAATGGCACGGACCAAAGCAATTGACCAAGATTTAAATTATCAAGTAAAGATATTTAGGCCCACGAAGATCCTTAAAAAGGTTCCATATGATGACAAGAGTGTGTTAGAAAAATACTACACATATCCTCACTTTTGTTAGCCAAAATATTACTTCACAAATATTTGCCTAAATATATATTCGTTTCTTTCTAAGAGAGAGAGATTCACATGGGTATTGAGGTTGCGATGGCACATATTCTCACTTTTGGATATTGGAGGGATTCGACTCTTAGACTTAATCTGATAAACCTTTCTCTCTTATATACTCTCACCAACTAGGCTAGCTTTAGGGTCCTTTTCCAGTAACTTTTTCTTCTGGTTTGAACTGCATAAGGGCTTGCTTCTGGTTTCAGGACAACAAAGAGAAGGGATGAAGAAGAGGAAGAAGAAAAGCGGCAGGCTTAGTTTGGGCATTGTTGGGCTTCTTTTTTGTATGAGTGTGCTAACAAGAATTCATAAGATGCACTTATGCAGAGTGAGTCTTCAAGCTAGTCAATGATTTGTAGTTGTTTGAAAATGTCTTTGCTTTGGAATTTTGTGTTTAGACTGTATCTGATGACCCGAAACATCATTATATAGCTTGAAAGCTTAGTTTTGAGCCTTCAAATTCGCGGTTTTTAAAACTTATTATTTCAATTTTCTTCTGGCTTTCTGGAATTAATCTCTCATATTATAATCATTAATTACACGTTTCTTCAGGGAAAAAAAATTGCTGCTTCCTGGAAAGTCCATCCTATTAATGCAAGGTAGCTCGGGAAGATATACCGATGATGCATTTTGCGGGGCGAAACATTATCAGCTGTTTGGTCCATTTATATGATTAGATTTAAATCTTGAATTTTTTTTTGTTCCTATTCAGTAGTATTAACTTCTGTCAGTTCTGTGCTGGTGAATAAACTTTTTATTTATTTTTCTTAATGCATAATCTGTGAAGCTGATCTCTTCATGCTTTCTTGGGTATATTGAATTTTTGTGTAATTTAGTGAGTGCTTGAGTTTGTGAGACAAGGGTCGGTTGGCTCAGTACCTACTCCACTCTACCAGTGAACCAGTCAATTGTATTAACAAAGACCATAATTGTCAATATATATAGAATTTTATAGTAATTCGGTGCTTATATCTTTTGGGTTGCTTCGTATTTGTAGATTTTAAAAGGGTCAAAAACCAGTACATTTTGAAAAAAAAAAAAAAAAAAAAACACCCATGGCATAAATTTTACTGAGACCTTCTCATAAGTATTCTGTTTTTCAATGCTTTTGATTAACATGTAGTATGATTGTTCTTATTTTGTCACAATCTGTCTAGACCAGTTCATTCCTTCATGGGTATCATGAATTTGTTTAATATATATAGTGTCAGCATCATGTCTCTGCTCTTGTGTCTCTGTCAATCAATAAATCAATTAGAGTACACAAAAGAAAATTGATTATCAAAGACCCTAAAATGTCATACTCCCTCCATCCCAATTTATAAGGCCACATTTGACTTTGCACACATATTAAGAAATTTTTTTGATTACTTTGTCTCCATAATTTTTTACCATTCTCTTCCAAATATACCCTTCTCACAACAAATGGAGCACACATTTTTTTTTTTTGCTGTAGCTCCCATTTTAATCTAAATTTTAGCGCTAGAAAAGAATTCACGTTTGAAACTTTTGGCTCCAATCAAATTTTAAGTTAATCTAAATTAAATTAAATTAAAGAATTTATTTCTTAAAAAGCAAAAGTCTCCTTTTATTTTAAATGTTACAAAATGGAATTTTCATTCATTAAAAGGGGTATAATGGTAAAATAACTTAAATTTGGGTTAGGAAAAGTCAAAATGGACATTGTTTTGGGACCAAAAAAAAGTCAAATGTGGCCTTATAAATTGGGACGGAGGGAGTAGAAAATAGAATTATATATATAGTGAATGGGTGAAAACCATATCGGAATATGTGTGGTGGAATTTTAGATTTGGCAGAAATGTTACTTAGTTTATTGGGGAAATTGGTGATAGGTCCTACTTAAGAAAAGTTTAATATAAGAAGTCCTCCTAAAATTTCTTTCCTTCATAAGGTCCGATTTAAAAAATTGTTTAATACAAAAAGTTCTAATTTTTTTAAAATATTTTTCAAAATAACGAAATTACTCTTGAGTGTATTTTTACTGTCCTATTTTCATTGTCCAAGTATATTTTTTCTGTTCTATTTGGATGTGTTTTGAGGGCCTATTTTTACCATTCTAGTGTATTTTCATTGTCCTATTTTTTTACAATCTCTCTCTCCCTCTCTGTTTTTAGTATTTTTACTATTTTTTTGGTATATTCATTGTCCTTTCTTTTATAATATCTCTCTCCATTTTTAGTATTTTTCTGTCCTCTCTCTCCATTTTTAGTTTTTTTTTTTTACAATCTCTCCATTTTGAATATTTTCATTGTGTTTTTTTTTTTTAGTATTTTCACTGTCATTTCTGTGTTTTCTATAATTTCACTACAATTTCTTGGGTTTTTACATTGTTTTTTGTATTTTCACTATCCCTTTTTTTGACAGTGAAAATACAAACTCAGTAAATTTTGGTCTTCCAAACTTAGTGAAAATCCAAATTCAGTGGTATGAATCCAATTTCCAAACTCAGGGAATACCCAAACTCAGTTAATTTTCCTTCCAAACTTATTTTGAGTATTTTCCCTGTCCTCTCTCTCTCTCTCTCTCTCTCTCTCTCTCTCTCTCAGTTTCTCATTTTCACTATGATTGCTGTGAGGAAGAAGAAGAAGAGCAACAGCACCAGCGGACCAAGCACTCAGCAATGTTACAGAAGATTACACTCACTATATGATCGGAATGCAAATCAGAAAAGTAACAGCACCGGACCAAGCACACAATCGTAGATGGGCGACGTCGTTAATGGTGCTCTTCAACTCTTTTTGTTGCTCTTTCTTGCTGATCCATTTTTCACTGTGAATAGGAGTCAAATATCTCACTTATTACTTCCCCTAGCATCTTCTAAATTATTACTGCTTGATTTCAAAGAAGCAAATAGTACTAGTTTGAAAACATAGCTTCAAATTCAGGCATCAAATCCCTTAATGTCTCAAACACATCTAGAAATATGAACAATTGCTCAGGCCACCAGCTTCCGATCGCGACAGCTTTGTCAAACTTCAATGGCTGAATCGAAGAACCATAAGAGATCTCCATGAAGGAGAGATCGACGGCAGAGGAGAAGCCGAAGAAGACGTGATCGTAGAGTTTCCTTTCGCTCGGGAAAAGAATCCGAAGTCCAACGTTTGCCGGTAATCCATCGTTCGATCCCGTCTTCCAAATCAGAGCACGCCATCTTCTGAACTTCTTCATTGATCAGCTTTTTGGTTTAATTGACCGTTTGGTTTAGCTGAATTTGCATCAAACTATTTCCGGCGAGTCGAAACAGTGATGAAGGTGGTGTTGTCGATGATGTCGAGGTTGATGTCAATTGAACTGCTATATTTGCAGGCAGTATAGAGAGATCCATCTATTCATCTCCTTTTCACAGATCAGTAGCCAGCGCCCCTCACCTCCGATCTGCAATTGTCGCTGTCGCCGCCAATCTTCACGAGAAGAGAAAGTAAAGGTGAGGTGGGGAACAAGCAGGGATCGTGATGCACACCAACCTCAAGATCAATAGCTTCATTGGTGAGATTAGCCCGGTCATCTGCGTAAAACTTCACCAGTGACGTCAACCCAACACCGACAGGGAGCACATTGGCTTTGATCAATTCTCTCTCCTCCCTCTCTATCTCTCTCCTCTTTTTTTGTTCTGTCTCGTTTTGTAACTTATGTCTAACTTCATATTTAATAATTACATGAAGCAAAAATAATTTGAAGTGTGGGGTATTTTTGTACAAAATAGGGGTATGCAAAAACCCGCCCAACCCACCGGACCCGACCCCACCCACCCCCACCCCGACCCCATCCGCAATCCGCGGTTACAATGGTTAGGCGGGTTGGGTTGGGTGGATTTGATGAATTTTTGGAGGGTTGGGTCGGTTGGCGGGTATAGAGGTGACAACCCGCCCTAAACCCGCCACCACCCGCCAAATAATTATATATAAATAAATAATATATTTATATAAAATAAATTTCATTACTACATTATATTTTCTCCTTAATTGGATATGCTTGCAAGTTAGTGTTTTTTATTTCTTTAGAGATGTTTATTTTGATAGTTTGAATATACACTCATATTATTTGATATTCTTTCAATTTTGAATATGAAACCATATGTTAGTTTGTAAGATTTTTTAATAATAATAAACCTTTATTATTATGTATCTAGTTAGTAGCTTTTATTGTTGTAGGGCAATTTATTTTGGCACTTTAATTTAATACTATTGAAAGAATTGTTTAGATTATAGTTTAATTACTAAATAACACAATGTTGCATAGTTATATACGAATTTGATGTGCTTTTGCTTGTTAAAAAGATTTTAAGAACTTTAGGTGTTTATAAAAAAAAAAATAGTAATATTTCACCCGCTCAATCCGCCCAACCCGCCGGTTGAAACCCGCTATATATTTAATTAATCCGCTGGTTATTGAGGTAGGCGGGTTGGTTGGCGGGTGGGAGAATTAGCCACCCGCCAAGGGCGGGTTGGTTGGCGATTTTACCATCCACCTGCCCTCACCCGACCCGCGCACACCCCTAGTACAAAATGTGGTAAAAGGACTTTTCGTATTAAAGAATTTTTTTAGAGTACTGTTGGCATGAAAATCATTTAATCTAGGACTTCCGGCCAAATTACCCTAGTTTATTTTAGTAATTTTGAGAAGACAGGATACGAGAAAATGAGAGGAGAAAGTGGAAAGAGTTAGACTCGGGACCTTTTGTTTCTTTAGGTATAAGCACCAAGACTAAAAACTCCTATTAGGGAAAATTATTCAAAAGTCTCATTTTGAGTTCTGTTTTATCCTAAAGTCTCATCATCCTTTCACTTTATCCAAAAGTCTAAATTTAAGTTGTTTTTTTTTTTTTTTAACTCAAAAGTTCAAGCCCTTCCAACAAATTGATGTATGTATAAGTTTTCTAAGCACTCCCAAAAAATTGAACTATGCATCTGTTTTCTGCAAAATGATTAGTTTCTGCAAAATGGTAAAATGCATAGACCTCCCTGAGGTTTATCTTAATTACACGGACCTCCTTGAGTTTTAAAAAATTCCAACCCGTCCGTCACACTTTCCATCAAAAAAGCAACGAAAATCGCTGACATCATCCATTAATTTTTTCAAAATGTCTATTTTGCCCTCATCATTGTTTGGAATGTGCAAAATGACCAAATGGACCTTAAACTTTGTTAAATGACTAGCAGCATATGAATGGAGTGAAAAGTTCACACTATCTTCATTAACTTAATTAAAAGGACACATATGCCCCTAACTCTTATCATGAAGCCACACAAATCTTGAATTTTCTTGAAATTTATTACGAAGCCACATAAAAATAATAATAATTGAAACATCAAGATTTTAATCAAAGTTCAAACTCTTTAACATTCCAAACTTTTAATCCTTTTCTGTACAAATTATACAGTAGCCTTGAAGGCTTGAACCATCTCTCATCTTCATGGGACTGTACAAATGTTTATTTGAAAGGGACACAAGCAGTGCTAATTACGAAGAGCACCCTTTCGGTGGGCACGAACTACATGTTTTGACGTCCAAGTAATGGTGGAGGAACAGCTTGCTAGTTGCTACTTACTCATGAGAGCAACACACCTAACTAATTTTATGAGAATGCTCAGCACCCACTAAACTTAATGCATATGAGATGGATGAGAAAGAGAGACATTAGAGGGGACCCTCACGTCCATTTATTAAAATTAAGGGTTAATTCCGATTTAGTACCACAAACTTTATACTGATTTTCAATTCAGGCTATAAACTTTTTGTTGACTCAATTTAGTACCAAATTAAAAGTAATAAATTCAATTTGAGCCACGCCGTTAGTCTGTCCATCAAAATTGACGGAATATCTGACGTGGCAATAGCATGGCATCTCAGTGCCACGTGTCATACCATGTGTCAGCATTTAGTGCCACGTGTCACTGCCACGTCAGCACCAACTTTCCTCCAAAAAAATCATGTGCTCATTAGAAAGTTCCATGCGTTAATTCCGTTTTAATACCTTGAACTTTTATGTCAAGTTTCAATTTGGTCCACAAACTTTAAATTGAAGCGATTTTAGGACAACTTTAAAAGTCCAAAAAAATTTAGAAATTAAAATAAAATTAAAGGTAAATTACAAAACAACCCCTTAGGTTTTTATTTTAAAAATGTCGTTAGCCTCACGAAAATAATGATTTATGTTCAACGTCATTTGTTCGACAAGCTTATTTTGAAGGATTATATCTTCCGCATATGAACTCCAATTTAAGTGATTCAAGTTGTTGTGGAAAGTCTTTATGACATACTTTCAATTGCAACTTGAATCACTTAATTTGGCATTGAAATGAAAAAGTTATACGTCTTCAAAGTTGAGAAAAAATGATTTATGTTCAACGTCTTTTGTTCGGCAAGCCTATTTTGAAAGATTATATCTTCCGCATATGAACTCCAATTTGAGTGATTCAAGTTGATGTAGAAATTCTTTATGACATACTTTCAATTGCAACTTGAATCACTTAGTATTTCTATCTTTTAGTTCTAGATGAAGAAAAATATTATGTACATCATTCTTCTAAGCATTTCTAAGGATTAAAGATTTTTTTCCTAATCATTTTTAAAATCATGAGTGATATAAAGTACTATCATATGGAAAAAGCTTTTTTAACATTTATTAATTATTATTTTCTTAGCAAAATGGGATAAGTGACAACTTGTGTTTTTTAACATTTATGGTTGCTCCTCTCACTAAAGTAGGACACAACCATTGCCACTGTAAAGAAAGAGGGGGAAAAAAAATGTCAAACTATCCAATGGGGATGGACAACAAGAATTGATACAAGACTTTTACCTCAACGTCTCCAATCCGAGCTGATTGGCTTCCTTCCTTGAGTTTGGATAGTGCAAATAGTAGACAATCATTTAGTCTCCCATTAGTGGTTCTCGGTGAACTTG
Source organism: Hamamelis virginiana (assembly GCA_017140935.1). Taxonomy (NCBI): domain Eukaryota; kingdom Viridiplantae; phylum Streptophyta; class Magnoliopsida; order Saxifragales; family Hamamelidaceae; genus Hamamelis; species Hamamelis virginiana. Next base: position 1,703,405 of record JAESVK010001014.1, read on the forward strand.
AATTTAGAAAGGTCTTCCTTATATTGACTTACATTGGAAGGTATATTTACTCCAGGTTTTTTTGTTTGATTTTTTAAACTTTTACCTCTTTATTTTATTTGTTCTTTATGTATGCAGTTTAGAAAGAAATGGATTTTTGTTGCGTTTTTAAATAGCGAATGAAAATATGGACACATTTGTGTTGTGGCTCTCCAAAAATATTCATTACTAGCCAATGATGCACAACAGGTGAGCTATATAAATCACTCCTTGCATTCCTAATTTCTGAAGATTAATTTTTAGAACTTATCGAAATTAATTCTTTTTGCCTTGCTGTTGGTTTGAACTTTTGACTCGTGACCGGTGTTCTAATGTAGAATTTATCATGTTTAGCAAATTTACTGTCCCAAAAGTAATTTATTTCTTACTTTTGGATGCAAATTTAAAAAGCAAAATAGTCGGATAGGTATGGGACTTAAAAGTGCTATTTGGAAACTAAGAAGCTTTGAAGCAAAATACTACTATTGCTTTATGAAGGAAAAACATTTTGATTTTCTAATTAAGCAAATTTTTTTTTTTTTTGGATTAACAACATAGGTGCACATAACAATGAAGAGTTGTGCCAAGGAGACCAATTGCTAGCATCTCATAGAGATGGATTGCATGAATAGGTGTCTTCCTGTAATATATGATCAGTGCGGCTAAACAATATGGGATTTAGAGTCACGGTGTAGAGGTCCAGATGGCTATTAGTTCTATGATCAAAACTCACTTTTTTGGTTTGTATGAATAGATGTCTTCCTGTATATGATCAAAATTGAGCAAATGAGCAATTTGTTTGGACTTTGAGTCACATCACCATTACATTAATTTTCCTCACATCAGGTGTTATGTTGTCCCTTCTATTTGCATGGTGTTGTTTTTTTCTTTTTCTTTTTGAAGAACGGTGGTGGTATTTTTGGTAGCTATTTTAAACCTCTTCATTGGACCTGATCTTTTAATTTTTTTTTTTTCATTGGATTCAAAAAGTACAAATTTGGTAATTGTTGAACTTCGTATAAGGGTAGATATCTGTGTGTTTAAAAACAATTAAATTTAAGAGGGAAAGAGATGGCACTAGATTGGATGCCTATGACAAACAAGAAGATTAATATTTAATCATTCATATTAAATAATTGAAGGCCGACAGTTAGTAATATTTATATTTTGTTAATTTTTCTTTTGCGAATCCGCGCATTGCGCGGGGTTTCCACTAGTATACTCTATATGTATAACAGTGGATAGGGAAAGCGGAAAGCACATATACAATGGGCAAGTGTGGATTTTCATAAAAAATGAAGGACAACCCGGTAATTTCATCTCATGATATACCTTCTCCCTTTACTTCCCTCCCCTCATCCGCCCGAATTTGGGTGGACAGCAAATGGCGGCTCATCCCCCAATCTCCCCTCCATTCTTCCCTCTCTTCTTCCCTCCCTCCCATACCAAACACACCCAATAACCCTCTTCCTTCCACTTTTCCCTCCTTCCCCTTCCCTCCTCCTACTCTTCCCTTGAGACAAACAGGCCATTATTTAAGGAAGCAGATAGTTAGACATTTTCTTCACAACCATCTTAGCAATGGAAGTGCTAGCCATGCTCACACTTCCATTCTCAGCCTTTCTTGCAGCTCTATTAACACTCTTTTTTCTCACTCTTCACATCATCACTACCAAAACCAAATCAAAAAACCCTTCCACTAATCTTCCTCCGGGGAGTTTTGGGTGGCCATTCCTCGGCGAGATGCTCGAATTTCTCAAAGCTTGTCGAGACGGAAAACCGGAGAGTTTTGTGAAGAAGAGAATGATTAAATATAACAACCCGCCAGTCTTTAAGACGACGATATTTAACGAGCCCATGGCGGTGTTCTGCGGGCCGAAGGGGAATAAGTTTCTGTTCAGCAATGAAAATAAGGTGGTGGCGCAGTGGTGGCCGGCCTCCATAAAAAGGTTGTTTGGGTCTTCTCTGATAACTACCGTGGGTGATGAAGCTAAGCGTATGAGGAGTATACTTATGAGTTTTCTTAATCCTGATGCTTTGGTGCGGTACATCAAGTCTATGGATGTGGTGACGCAGCACCATATCAGAACCCACTGGGAAGGTAAGTTCATTACTAGTAAAATACTAAAATAGGAAAAGGAAAATTCCTGTCCTCCTTACTCTTTGTCCTACCTCGGTACCTCGTGTATCTGACCAATTTGAAATAGACATTTCAAAAAATCGATCGTTAGATTTGATGTTCCATTTATACTTATAATGAAGGTAAAAAATTATATTAATCCAATGGTTGGTTTTTGCAATTTTGAAAAAAATTATAAAAAATAATGAAAAAATTGCAAAAAACTGTCACAGTCTATTTTTTGAAAAACCAACCGATGGATCAATGTGATTTTTTACATTCAGGATATATATAAGTGGAACATCAAATCGAACGGTCAATTTTTCAAAATTACTGTTTCAAGAACAGTTGGTCAGCTGCACGAGGGATGACAAAAAAGAAGGATGAATAGAATTGTTGATATAAAAAATGCTAAACATACAAAAATTTTAGACCAAATTAATATTTTAAAATGAAATGATATGTCAGAATGATAGAATGATAGAATCTCAATTTTTGTGTACTTTAAAAATGCATGAAAACAAAGGTTCCGTTTGACTGCTGTGTCATGATTTAAAAAATTTGGTCCATTTAGCATTTCCTAAAATATAGCACTACCGTAAGAAAAAAAAAAGGGGAAAAATTGTCCAAAAGTCTCATTTTAAATTCTTTTTTACCAAAAAGTTCCATCATCCTTTCACTTCACCCAAAAGTCCAAATTTAAATTTTATTTTACCCAAAAGTCCAAAAAATTGATCTATTCATCAGTTTTCCAAGCACTTCAAAAAAACTGATTTATGTATCAGTTTTCTGCAAAATGATTAGTTTCTGCAAAATAAAAAAACAAACTGATGCATTTAAAAAAAAAAATGATTTTTAAGTAAAGTGAAAAGATGACGGAATTTTTGGGTAAACAAACTTATAAATAGGATCTATGGGTAAACAACCGTAAATAATTTTTATTAGGACTTTTGACTCCTTGCATTAGGCATGGTATGTGTGTTTAATTTTAACATAATTTTAATTTGAACCTTTTATCTCATATTTTAAAAAGAAATTTAAAATAAAATTGCTATATGTCGAAAAAAAAATTGTCTCAAAAGTACCCCAAATGATGTAGCAAACGATAACATTTTTTTTTTAGCATGAAAATTCCGTCAAGAGAATTCACACCTGACTAGCTTTTTTCTGGGGTGTTTACCCATAGGACCTATTTATAAGTTTTGTTTACCCAAAAATTCTGTCATCTTTTCATTTTACCCAAAAATCCTTTTTAATGAGAAACACAACAATTTGTTTTTTGATTTTGCAGAAAGTGATTATTGTAGAAAACTGATGTATAGATCAATTTTTTGAAAGTGCTTGGACTTTTGGTTTAAAAAAAAAAACCCTTAAATTTGGACTTTTGGGTAAAATGAAAAGATGATGGAACTTTTGGATAAAAAAGAACTCAAAATGGGACTTTTGGATAGTTTTCCTTAAAATTAATTTATAGTTGGTTTGGAAAAGATACTGTATTCATGCCTTATTTTCTAGACAAGATTGTACTAAGTAGTAACTTACCAAAAAAATGACTTACTAAATAGTTCTGTAAAAAAAAAAAAAAAAAACCCAGTTACACTCACCTTCAGCTGCCGTGTTTTGAGGTTTGCCAAACAGCCCGTTAAGGTCAATTTGGCTTAGGCCTAATGACCAAAACCATTTTACAATAAAAAAGTAAACTTAAGTGATGCTGATGAATCAAATATATAAATTTTGAATCTTGTGACTGTGAAGGAAAAGAGGAGGTGAAGGTCTACCCAGCCATCAAGTTGTATACGTTTGAATTGGCATGTCGCCTATTCATGAGCGTCGAAGACCCAAAACAAATCTCAAAGCTCTCTGCACAATTCAATGTATTTCTCAAAGGAATCTTTGTAATCCCCCTCAACATCCCAGGCACAAGATTCTATCATGCAATGAGAGCAGCAAGTGTTATAAGGAAAGAGCTTCAAGTGATAGCCAGAGAGAAGAGAATGGCATTGGAACAGAAGAGAGTGTCACCTTCACAAGACCTGTTATCGCATTTGCTCGTCACTGTTGATGAAAATGGGAGATTTATGAGTGAGGAGGAGATTATAAATAATATACTAACACTACTCTTTGCTGGTCATGATACTTCCAGTTCTGTCATAACCTTGCTCATGAAGTATCTTGCAGAATTGCCTCAAGTTTACCAAAATGTGTTGAGAGGTTAGTATGTTATATTTATATATATGTATATATTACTTATGTTTTGCTTATAATTCCCCTCTTGTTCTCTATATAAAACCCTACTAATGTGTAGGTTTTATTCATGTAATTGTCAATGAGATTCAAGTTTTGTGTACTTGGATGAATTAATTAAACATAAAATTCTGATCACCTGGCCTTTTTAAATTCACTGGGAAGAACAGAGCAAATAGACATTGCATCGTCGAAAGGAGCAGAGGAAATGTTGCAATGGGATGACATACAGAAGATGAGGTACTCA
>JAESVK010001014.1:1758260-1773935 GCA_017140935.1 Hamamelis virginiana
TATGTCTCATAGTGTATAGTACGGAGTAGAAGAGAAAGGAAGATACAATTTGTAATGTGCACATGATCATTAATTAGCTAGTTCATGTATATTTAAGAATTTCTTTTGTTCTATATGTCTCAAAGTGTATAGTACAAAGTATAAAGATGAGAAAAGAAAGATACAGTTTGTAATTTGTACACGATCATTAGTTCATGTATATGCAAGAATTTATTTTGTTCTATATGTCTTTAAATGTTGGGATGTGTCTTTGTTGGATTGTCGTTTAATTGGAAGGAAGTTCCAAGAGGTTTGTCTGATCTTATTCACCGATCCTCTTATTAAGGCAGTTCTTGGATTGTCTGATCATTAGTTCATGTATATGCAAAATTTCCCTTTTGAAAATTTCATGAATCTTGCGGATACAATCTATATTTATTTATTGTTGAATGATCATTCACCAATCCTTTTACGTTCTTGGATGGAGCATCGATCCAAATTTCATGAATCTTTTGGATGGAGAATTCAAAAGGGATTTACCACTAAACCAATGGATCATTGAAATTCATATTAATAAATTAATATGCTAGTTCCTATTGCAATTCAACGATATGGATTTGGAGAAGGCGGTGCTCGCTAACTTACTGATAAAGTCTTTTGATGGCCGTACCAAATATTTGGATTTGAATCCAATCTTTATTAGGATGAGGAGGGTTTAAGGAAAAGGGAAGAGCTACCATTATTATATATTTGAAGACTCCAAATATAATTTCATAGAAAATTATTGCAATCTTTGGCTATGGAAGAAAATAATGTAGTTGCATCAAGCCTTAAGGAAGAAAATCATAAAAATGATGATGAAGCTAGCATTTTACCTTGAATAATGCTGTAGGATCAAATCAAATTTAAGCAAAATGACATGTTAGCATGATAGAAATATAGAATCTTTACTTTCGTACAATTAAAAAAAAATGCACAAACCCATAAATTTTATCATGCTTTAAAAAAAAGTTTAAATATTCTTTTTACTAGTCCAATAGGATAAATAACTCTTCAAATTTAGGCTTCCTAATTATTAAACAAAAAATAAAAATAAAAATAAATATTGACTCTCGAAATTAACGGGCGAGGGAATAGAATTATAGCTCCTTACTTCTAAAAAGTTAAGAAGGTTCTATTTTCATTTCTTATATTTATGTTGACTAAATTAACATGTTATTTATCCTAACTAATCAACGAGAGTTGGTTTGGCAGCAAAGGGATGAGCTGTAAATACAAACACCCTTTAATTTCGTATCCAAACGTCAAATTTGGGTTTGGGGGAGTCCAAATTCAAATTACAACCCCAAAAAATCGTAACCCAAATCCTTAACTTTATTATACTCAGTGATGGCATGGCAATAACCACATTAAGATTCGAGAAGCATGCCACAAGAATTTCTAGCTCTACCTAGACATTTCATTTTCCAAGCTTGCAAATGATATAGTCACCCAAATTAAAGTGTAACAAGGATACCTGTGAAACTGTATGGATAGATTGACACTAATATCGCCATTTAACACTGTGTATTTCATGGACAATTCATTAAATTTTTTGTTATGGAAGTCTTCTGTTATGATCATTTACACAATCACTTTGAGTCACCGAGTGCTATATATAGACCGTTTGATCTGTTGGTCGCCAAATGGTTGGGACAAAATCCAATTAGAATTAGATCAAAAGGAAATTGGCCAAAGGTCCTCCTTTATACTATTTTCATGCCAAAAGTCCACTCAAAAGATCCTTTATGCCAAAAGTCCTTTTGGAAACTTTTGGCATGAATTAGACAAAAATATCACTCATTCCTAATTACCTTCATCGCCATCTGCACCCCAACCCCCGAGTTCACGATGTTGGAACCTCGGATTCACTGCGCAGGAATCCCGGGTTCACTACGCCGAAATCTCGGGTTCACTACGACGGAAAACTCATTTCACTACGCTGGAAATGGATTTCATGTTCTGGAAATTGATTTCACTACACTGAGAGTTCACGATGTTGGAACCTCGGATTCACTGCGCAGGAATCCCAGGTTCACTACGCCGAAATCTCGGGTTCACTACGACGGAAAACTCATTTCACTACGCTGGAAATGGATTTCATGTTCTGGAAATTGATTTCACTACACTGAAAACGCATTTTGATATGCCGAAAATGCATTTCACTACATATTTTTCATTCCTTTTCCATTTTCTTTCTGAAAGTTTTCTTGGCAACCAAATAAAAAAAAAAACTAAAATTTTATTTTCCTTCATTTTCTCATAAACCAAACATATATTGAAAGAATTCAAGTACAAAGACAGAGAAGTGATAAGAGAGAGAGAAAGTAAAGGCGTCCCTGTTGTGAGACTGGACCATGAAGAAGAACGAGATTCAACTCTACTAATATGCCTAAAAGCTCCATTCATGTTGCGATCTCCATTCATGAATTTGATTGAGTGAAGAACGTGATAATCAGGAAAATCGACACTTCGGGATCATACTTCCATAACGGATCTGAAAAATCTCACTGTTGTTCGTCGGAAGATCTCCAGCCAGAGTTGGTCACCCATCAATCATATCTCCATTCACGAATTTGGTCGAGTGAAAAACGTGATAATCAGGAAAATTGGCACTTTAGGATCATGCTTCCATGGAGGATCTGAAAGATCTCACTATCGCTCATCAGAAGATCTCAGGTCGGAGTTGGTCACCCATCCATTAGAGCATCTACAAGTCGACAATCTTACTGGTCCAAGTTGTTCCCCGTACCAGATCTTTATAGAGTCTTCCATGGTGCTTGCAAATTTTTGAACCTGAGAGAGAGAGGAAAAACGTGTTCTTGTTTTGCAGATCTGATGTAGTCCAGATCCGGCAATGTCCAGATCGGGCAAGATGCATTGGTTTCAATTGCTAGATGCGTGAGAACTCGTCGGAATCTCAGATCCTCTTTGCCATTGATCGAAGCTGGAGTTGAAGACGAAGCTCGCCGGAAAAATCTGCTGGAGGATGGGATGATGTCGGCTTGCTAGTGGTCGACCTATTCCAAACTCGCCATTTCTAGCATAGAGAAAGGAGAAAGAGAAATGAAGGGAAAGGGAGAGAGAGAGAGAGGGGAGATAAAAAGAAAGAAGAAAATGTAATTTTGAGGGTAATTTTGTCACTAAAAAAATAAATTTGATGAAAATAGGACTTCAGGCATTAAAACTTTTTTAAATAAGACTTTAGCCATTAAAAATCCTAAATGAGAACTATATGCAAGAGAGGTCTCTAAAATAGGACCTTTGGCCAAATATCCCATAGATCAATCATATATGGCATTACGTTGGTTGGATAACATGCATTCATCATTTGGTACTGGGATATCCCACGTACATCATGAATGCTAACAATTGGACGTACAGTCCAGATCATACCTCTATTTTAGTGCATATAAAGGTCTGTTTACTTCGTGAAAATTTTTGCAATTTTCATTTTCTGTGAAAATTTTTAAAAAACAGTTTTCATTTTCAGTCTTCAAAATTTAGAAAATGTGTTTACTTTGCAAAAATTAAAACTGTTTTCAAAATCTAAAAATAGTGTAAATGCATTTACTAAAACTATATATTATCTCTATATATTTTATTATTTTTATTTTTTGGTTTTACAGTTGGTCTACATATTTTTTTTTCTATGTTTATAAGCATTACCACGATATAATCTTTGTTTTCAGTTTTCGTGAAAATAAAAAAAAAAAACGTCTTTTTGACGTTTTCATATTTTCTTAAAAATTGAATTCATTTTCTTGAAAATAGTTTTCATTTTTTACAAGTAAACGCGTTTTTAGGCCGTTTTCAGTTTTTATTGAAAATGAAAATGAAAATTGTGAAAATTTTCACGAAGTAAACAAGCCCTAAACATTTCTCCCTTTTTACATGTACGGAATCAAGAGTATATGATGTAGAAGGAATCCAGTAAAATATAAAACCTGTAAGATTGGTGTAACGGATTTCCAAAGAGTATATCTAGCAAGATAAATTGTCATTTTTTTAGGTATATTTTCAGCCATTAAAAATAGGGATAATTGGCCAAAAGTCCTATTTTAGGTGTCTTTCATGCATAAAGTCACTGGAGGAGAAATAGATGAATACGAGTGTGCCTTTGGGGTTAAAAGCTGGGAAAGTGCTGCCAGAAAATCTGTTTCTTGACAAGTCCAACAGTATTAACCAATACATTTTGGAGATGGATTTTGGAATCAATCCAGAAAAATTGTTGCCGTCCAACATTAAGAATATAGAGCTTGTTAGCGTTTCCTATGTTTTTTGGCAACTCTCCAGAGAAATTGTTCCCTGAGAGGACAAGTTCTGTTAACCCCAGAGATTGAAAGAGACGACCTGAAAGTGAACCCGTAAGCTTGTTATCCGACAGAAAAATACTACGAGCATCCATTTTAGCAACCCATTGCGGGAATGTTCCTTCGAGAATGAGAATGTTCCTTCGAGCTCATTCTCGCTCAAGTCCAGGAATTGGAGAATCTTCTGTGTGGAAATCCAATCTGGGATTTCACCTGAAATACCAGAAGATTGCAGAGACAATCCAGATAGCATAAACTTGGGCTCTATCTTCACATTGTTATTCCAAGTCAGAATATTTCCTCCAAAAAACAAATCCTTGAGGCCCTTCATGTTGAACAACCAGTTTGAAATTTCTCCGGTGAGCAAGTTGTCATTCAACTGAAATGTTTTCAAACTTGCCCAATTTCTGTATCGATGTTGGGATTCCGCCAATCAACTTGTTACTGCTCAATGCCAAAGTGGAAATGTTGGACAAATTTCCGATCTCAGTTGGAATCTCCTTTGATAAAGAATTGTCACTCAAGTCGAAGACTTCTAACTCCTTCAAATACCGAATTGTAGAAGGAATTCCTCCTGAATATTTGTTCTGGCTAAGCGACAACTGCTGCAAGTTTGTGAGGTTCCCAATCTCTTTGGGGATATTTCCGCTGAGTAAATTTTCATTCGAATTCAATATTCTCAAGTTTTGAAGAGTACCCACTTCCTGACTTAGAATACCATTGAGAGAATCGGTACTCAAAGCAAGGGTCAACAATCCAAACTAAAACCTAATTTTGGGTTGCTAAAACCTTTAGTTAGGGTTGGGCGACCTTACTATGAATCATTCAGGCAGCTAACATCTTTAGCAAGGACCATGACCCTTACTAAAACAGACACTTTAGTGAATGTCAACCAACATACCTTTAGTGAGGATCAACAGCCCTTGCTAAAAATTTTGGCAAAAAAAAAAAAAATAAAAAGTTTGTAGAATAAAATTATTGGAAAAATTTTGAAAGACCTAATTTTAAATGATTCTCAACAATTCAAAAATGGAAACCTTTATTCACAATTTTAAATGGTTCTTTGACATACATTTTGAAAGACCCAACAATTGAACAACATTTACAAAAAATAAAAAAATGTTCCATTGTACAATAAAGCCAATTTTTCTGTCACACCAAGGTCATCTTGATTTAGTGTTGAACCCATCTCGTTTAGTAAATCTTCAACAACTCTCTTCGTCAAGAGAAGTGGATGATCACATTTTTTTTTTCAAAATTTGCTTCAAATTAAAGCAAACAATATTTGATTATTAACTTGATGAAGGAAAAAAAAAATTTAAACATAAAAAACAAGAACATGTTAAATGCACAACAGGATATGAACTAGTCCAAATCCATAGCAACCTAATGCACAATTACAATTCTTGTGAGTTAAAACAACAAAAATAAAATAAAATAAAATAAAATAAAGGACAAGACAAGAGAAATATTTATGTATGTATGTATATATATTTTATGTCAAGCAACTATCTATTCTCAAAGCCACTATTCAACAATAAACCTCAAGTTTAGTAATGAATAATCCTTACTAAAGAAACATTTTGCAAGGATTTTTCTGACCCTTACTAAACGTTGGTTGCTAAAGCCAATTTTTCTTGTAGTGTGTAGATATCTCAAGTGAAAAATTTGATGGGAAATAGAACCATTGAAGCTATTCTGCCTCATGTCAAGATGAACCAATTTGCTGAGAATAGCAAACCCAGTGGCTGGAATTTCACCTTGTATGTAATTCTTGAAGATGTCAAGCAGCATCAAGCTCCTAATGCAAAAGAGTGGTATCAAGACTGTGGAAGGGCCAACATTTTTGTTTTCCATACCCACTTTCACAAAAAGAAGAAGATGATTTTTTGTTTTTTGTTTTCCATACCTCGTTTCAGTGGGAAAAAAACAAAAAAAGGACCACTTTTTGTTTCCCATACCCAGTTTTAGAAAAAGAAGATGAAGATTCCTTTTTTTTTTTTTTTTTTTTTCCAATACCAATTTCAAAAAAATGTTTTTTTTTTTTTTTTTAATGAAAAAAACAAAAAGAAGATGATTTTTTTTTTCCATACCCGATTTCTTTTTTTGTTTTCCATGCTCAGTTTCAAAGGGGAAAAAAAAATTTCATCTCTTTTTTTTTTTTTTTTTTTCATACCCAGTTGAAGAAGATGAAGAATGAAAGGATTTGTTCAGTGTGGTTTATTTATTTATTATCCGAACAGAAGGAATAAAAGAGAGATAGTGGTGTCAAAATGGACCATTTGCCCCGTTGACCGAGTTCGATAAGCTAACGGAGGAGGCCCGATTAGGTCCGATAACTAATTGACTGGGCTGATCTAATCCATAGTAAATGGACTGGATTGGGGGATAAGGTTTTTTGTTCAATGGGCCGGTCCGATCCGAGTCCGATAAGCAGCCCGAATTGACCAAATAGCCCGATCTGATCTTGGCTATTGACTGGGAATGAGAAACTCAAATTGGTCAGTTAGCTTCAAACCTTAGCCATCGCGAGGATGGAAAAGTTCCGAGTCAGCCCATTAGCAATCCAAAAGGTGCATATGTTGCTTAATGTTCATCATCTGAACAAAACCCACAACATGTTGTTGAAGTTAAGGCTGTAACTACCCTGCGTAGTGGTCGAGTGATAGATAATAGGGTTGGGGAAATAATTCAGCCAATAACTACTGGGACTAGTCATAAAGAGTTGAAAAAGAGATATGAGGCAGGTGATCCTAAAGTGGGTTTGTGAGGTGAACATAGTGGAAAGTTTGACTATTATGTGTTGTACCCTAAGAAGCTTACACCCGTACCTGAAGAACCAATTATCCCTACGGGTTGGGGTGACAATTTTGACAAACCTGAAAAAGATAGTTCGTCCCCTAGAGAAAAGTATAGCGAGAGTTCTAAAGAGATAAGTCAAGAGAAAAGTGAGGAAAAAGATAAGAAGAAAGACCAAGAGTCAGGAATAGGAAAACAAGGGATGGAAGATAATTCACAAAAAGATTATTTTTCATCTAAAGTGAGTAAGGATCCAGTAATAGAGTATATACTTAAGGCTCCATTTCCTTCAGCTCTTGTTGCACCAACAAGGCGAGCTAAGAAAGGAGCAGCTGTACAGGACATACTTGAAGTGTTTAAACAAGTGCATATTAATATTCCACTTCTTGATGCTATTAATCAAATTCCGTCATATGTCAAATTTCTCAAAGAGTTGTGTACTCAGTAAAGAAAAGAGCGAGTGCTCTCGTCCAATGCATCATCAGTCACTATTGAGCTAGCTAGTACAGTAGCTCAGTATCATATTCCGATAAAAAGGAAAGACCCAAGGACACCCACTATTCCATGTTTTCTAGGATCGCACTATATTGATAGGGCCTTAGTTGAATTTGGAGCTAGTGTGAATATTCTTTCATACTCTGTGTATGAAAAGTTGGAAGTTGGAGAACTTACACTTACACCTACACCTACCATTTTACAATTCACAGATAGGTCAACTAAGACACCATGGGGTATCTTAACAGAAGTTTTGGTTAAGATTGAGTCGTTTGTATTTCCTGCAAATTTTGTAGTCCTTGACATGGAATCTGAAATTAACTCCATCCCCCAAGTCCCTGTTATTCTAGGAAGACCTTTTCTGGTAACTGCGAATGCAGTCTTGCATTGCAAGGAAGGTGTAATGGAAGTTTCGTTTGGAAACTTAAAAGCTAAACTCCAAGTCTACAGAGCTGCTACACATCCTCATAACTTTGAGGATTGTTATGTTGTTGTTGACCTCCTTGATGAGGTCATTGCTGAAAATTTACCTGTCATCTTAGCAGAGGATCCATTAGATACTTGTCTAGATTATGTCCAATCTGAAAAATGTGATATAGATGAATTTTTTCCTAAAGTCAATCAAGTCAAAGAATATGTTCCTGTCATAGGCGACCTACCTTGGAAGCCTAAAGTTGAATTGTTACCTCCAATAGCCAGCTCTCCTATGCCAAAGTCTTTAGAGGTTGCACCTAAACTTAAGTTAAAGCCTTTGCCAGCTCACCTCAAGTATGTTTTTTTAGGTGAAAACGAGACTCTTCCAGTAATCATTGCTGCAAACTTAAGTAAGGAACAAGAAAGTCAACTCATAAAGGTATTAGGAAAACATAAAGAAGTTATAGGTTGGGCGGTTGCGGACCTAAAGGGTATTGATCCATCCATTTGCATGCATCGTATCTATCTAGAGGAGGGAATCAAGCCTTCACGGGAAATGCAGCGAAAGCTCAATCCCAACATGAAGGAGGTAGTAATGAAAGAAGTAGTAAAGTTGTTAGATACGAGTATCATTTACCCCATTTCTGATAGTGAGTGGGTAGCTCCTACACAGGTAGTGCCTAAAAAGTCTGGAATCACAGTTGTAGCAAATGAACAGGGTATTCTAGTCCCAACTCGTGCCACCACGAGATGGCGTGTTTGCATCGATTACAGGAAATTGAATTCCAAGACAAGGAAAGACCATTTTCCACTTCCATATATTGACCAAATCTTAGATAGATTAGCAGGGCAAAGCTACTATTGCTTTCTGGATGGTTATTCTGGATATATCTAAATCGCTGTTTACCCTAAGGACCAAGAGAAAACCACATTCACCTGTCCTTTTGGCACCTTTGCTTTTAGGAGAATGTCCTTTGACTTGTGTAATACTCCAAGCACTTTCCAAAGATGTATGATTGCTATCTTTTCGGATATGATTGGAGATTTTCTAGAGGTGTTTATGGATGATTTCTCTGTTTTTTGTTCATCTTTTGATTATTGTCTGAAAAATTTGGATAAGATGTTAAAAAGATGTTGTGATACAAATTTAGTCTTAAGTTGGGCAAAGAGTCATTTCATGGTTCAAAAGGGAATAGTATTAGTACATATTGTGTCGAGTCAAGGAAAAGAGGTGGATAGGGCTAAGGTTAAATTAATTGATAAATTACCTCCTCCTACCACAGTCAAGCAAATTAGGTCATTCCTTGGACATGCAGGTTTCTATAGACGTTTCATTAAAGAATTCAGCAAAATTTCTCGGCCTTTGTGTAGATTGCTTACCAAGGATACCTCATTTGTCTTTGATGAATCGAGTCAAAATGCTTTTGAGAAACTTCGTTCTCTGTTGAGTACTGCTCCAAGTTTGAGAGCCCCTGATGCTTAAGCCTTGCATTGAAAGCCAGGGTGAGACGAATATGATTCAGGATAGTTTGTTGGTCGAGTCTGTTGGCTTAATTGACCCTGTGTATAAAAGTGTTTAGTTTAGAAACAGTCGTATGGCTGAAGACGTAAAACTTAGCTCTTCTTGGGAGGAAACCCATGTTTTTCTTTTTGCTTTGTTTGTTTTCTTTGTTTGTTTGGTTTGTTAATACCATCTCGTCATCAAAGATAATGTTATCTAAGTTGGGGGGCGGTGTCTAGTTAGATCTGTGTGTGTTGTCGATTTAGTATTAGTCTTGAGCCATAGCATGCATTCAACAGGGTACTTGGCATACCAGGGAAGATATCTCCACCAACACAGGAAACTAGTTTTACCTAGGAAGTGGAACATAGACTTGGTGTAGATTGAAAGTATTGTCCAGCTGAGCGGCGTTGCGGAATCGGAATGATCATTAGTGTGACCGGAGAAACGGAATTGTCTGGTAGTGTAAGTTCAACCTCATGGCGGATGACTTTCTGTGGAACACATCTAGAGCTACAAAGCCGACTAGAAACTGGTATGTTGCACACTCGCTGAATGTTATCTATGTAAGAGTACTTTTGCTAACATGCAAGAAAGAGAAATATAAATATATATATATATATATGTGTTACAATTATGGGAAAAGAAGGGAACAATAGTACATCTTTTTTATATACTTGTTGTTGGGCGCTTTTGATGTATTGTTCTGCTTTGTTCCTTCTACTTTTCCATCTCTGCAAGTTTCGATTCGAGATGTCTCATAGATTTCTTTAGATCTTTTATTCGAGACCTTTTTTATTGCAAGTCTCGGTGAGACTTTAGATGGAATCTTTTCAAAAGAGCAACCTCTTGTTGCAAGGACCAGACTTCATGTGTTTTAGCCTGTACTTCAGCTGATTTCATTTGTAACCGTACGGCCAAGTTCCATACTTGAGAAAAAGTACTATGAATAATAGTGTTATTTGTGATGACTGGTGTTTGAGTACTCTCAGGCCTTCCAGAGGAACTAGGAGTATTGATGATGGGTTGGGAAGATAAAGTTTTGTCGTGTGTTTGAACCCCAAGTGTGAGGTTCAAATCAAGAGCACAAGGGGATGAGGAAGCCATTGAGTGAGTTTAGCAAATGTTTACTGAAAGTGTCAAATGTTGATTAAATCTGAATACATTCACACTCGCAGGTCTCTTTTAATCTGAGTAATATCAGTCATACGATCGCTCTGTGAGATTTCAAAAACTTGCGGAGGTGTTAGAGAAATCTCTTTTTCTCTGTCGAATCTCCTTCTTTGTCAAAAAGGAGTCTGAACTTTTCGGCCGTGGGATGATTTTTTCAAAGAAAAATAAAGTAGCCTCACCGACTGTCAGAGCGCAGGCATTAATCGTCTCTGATCCACAGACTGTCAGAGCACAGGCGTTTATCGTCTCTAGTTTTCAAAAAAGCTCTACAGTACCCACTGTTAAAGCAGCACAACTTTCGCTGCTCTGAGCCAATTTTTTTTCAAACTTAATCTTTTCAGTCAGAGTTGTGTTGTGTTTGTGTTCTAGTGTACGACGGTGCATATGTGTTTTCAGTGTGTTCTAGTTTCTCTTTAAATTAGTTTTCTGTCATTTGCCATATCCATCCCCGATCCCATGTTCTTAATGCTTCAGCAGTCCAATGTGCTTCTTTCTCCATTCAAAAAGATGTTCTGTAGTTTCATGTCTTGTGAAAATTTTTGGTATTTTCATATCATCTCAGGAGCTCTAATTTCCTTGATCATAGTTTACAAAAGTTGGGTTTTCTTATTTGACATGTCGTCCATTTGTGATAAGAAAGGCTCAAAATCGTGATACCCATTTTCATGTCATTCCTATGGGCGATTATCCTTTTACCACAGCTGCCTCTTTCTTCTCATTACTGTGATTTTGAATATCATGGCTTGAGTTATCTTTTTGATAGTATTTTGAACTCTGACTGATTTTCTTGTTAAAGTGAGGAAAATTCATGACTTTGACTTTATTGAAATGTCATAAACTGAGAAATACTATTGATGTACATGAGAAAACTTCTACATGTTTGTGGGCATCATTTCTGCAAACCCTCATGATACTACAACTCCACTAAGGGTAACCTAGGGGTTTAAAGGCTTATTGCATACGCTAAATGCAATCGCGATTCCCTGCGAAAGTGGCATTTTAATTTCGTTCTTTATGTTTATTTTGCTTTACTCGAGTACTAGCAAAGTTTAAGTTGGGGGGTGCGATAAGTGCTAAAATTTTCAAAATTTAAACCTCAAAGTAAGTTTTGTTAAAGCCTTAAAGGCATGTTAATTAGGTTAATTAGGTCATTTTAGAGCTTTTCAGTTATTTTAGAATTATTGCAAATATCGCATAAGAGTAGCATTTTAGCTTGTTTTTATTTCTGTCTTTATTTTAGGTTAAAGTTGTTTGGAATAGGTGCGCGTAATTGGTTTGCTGTTGTTTTGCATTGCAGGTAAAAATCGATGTGGAATCAAGCAGTTGTATCATGAGACTGCCCACACAGGATTACCATGAGTGTCGGCAGCCGACCATGATCCGTGAAAACTGGACTTACTTTCTCTTTTTCTCTTCTCTCATAATTGATACTTGAGAGGGTTTTATAAGGAGAAGAATGGGTAGAGAGATTGAAGCAAATCCATCCACCAGCAAAACTTCCCGTCGATTTTTTGATTTTCTTGGGCAAAAGCTCAATGAAGATCAGATCTACAATCAAACCACTCTAAGAACTCTCTAGCATCCATGGAGAACTCCTCTCTATCGACTCTATCTGTCCACTTGATCTCTCATCGGTAACTATAGATCACTGCTAATCGTATTCTTTTGAGGTTGATTCCACCAGCAATTCGTGAAAGAGTATAAGAGGTATATGAGAATCTCTCCACTTGATCTCTCATCGGTAACTATGGATTTCTACTAATTTCAGGAGTATGGGCCACTGTTTGGATCCCGTCAATATAATTTTTGCGGAGATAACTAAGGATCTCTACTAATCATATATTGGGAAACTATTATAGTTGAATGTGCTTGTGTATCCTCAACGTGCATTTCTAAGAAGTCGATTCCATATTCCAGCACATACACTTCAGAGAATACTTTGCCAGGCATGCAATAATCTGTAAAAGAGTATCAAGATGCATTCCCGGCCCAAGTCTCCAAGCGATCCGTATTCCAATGAATACTCTTTGGTATGAAGAGATTTAGCCAACTTTTTCATCCAAAGACTGAGAAATTGTGCAATTTCTTTGAAGTCTCAAAGGTTCAAGAAGATTTGGAGCTTCTAAGCTTCAAAATACTGGTTTCGAAGTCCAAGATTTAAGCTGTGGAAATTCTTGTAATATTTGTATATACACTAGCTGTGAAATTTTTTTTCAATTGTTAAAAAAATAAAAATAAATAAATAAATAAATAATAAATAAAAAATAAAAAATATATAAAATAATATATATATATATATATATATATATAGATATATTATATTATATTATATGTTAAAGTCAAATTACATATAATATATATATAGAGAGAGTGAGAGACAAAGAGGGACAGGTGGGGGAGTCAGGGAGACAAAGAGGGAGAAGTAGGTGGTAGGAGACAAAAAAAGGGAGAGAGAGAAAATAAAGATCAAGAGAAGAGAGGGGAGAAAAAAAAAGTCGTCTGGATGCAGCAACGAAAGTCAGGGAAGGCAGAGGCGTTGTCAGAGCACAGAGGAAAAAGAATGAGATTCGGCTTCTATAAAAGGACGTTCGCCAAACAAAAAGGGAGAGCGCGCGCAGCAATCAGTTTTAGTTTTTCTCTGTTGTTGAATTTCATCAGGCACACGAATAGTTAAGCAGTTTATTTTCCTTTGTTAGTTGAGTGTTTTTATCAGATTTAGTCATAGATTATTTTATGCCACGTGCATCTAAGTCTTGATTATTTTCTGCTTCCACATAATGTACTACTGTTCAGTTTAGTCAGTTTAATTTCATAGAGTGAATTTATTTTTTCAGTTGTTATTCTCAGTTTTTATTTTTTCTTTCAGTATTTTCCAAATTACGCAATTTCACACACGATGCAATCGTCCCTCTCTCCACTTAAAGAGAAGAGGTTTTTATTTTTTTTCTAGTTTATAATTGTTGTTTTTAATTACGCAATTTACATTTCAGTAGAATATCCCCTCTTTCCACTTGGAATTATGAGGAGGATTTTTATTAATTTATGCTTTCAATTTTGTACTTTAAATTTCAGTAGAGTATATTCCCTCTCTCCACTTGGAGAGACGTGGTTTTTCTTTATTTAAAATTATGTAATTTCAATTCCTGCCCGTTTAATTTCTTTTATTTGTCGCTTTTAATTATGTAATTTCCATTTCAGTAGAATATTCCCTCTTTCCACTTGGAATTACGAGGAGAATTTTTATTAATTTATGCTTTCAATTATATATTTTAAATTTCAGTAAAGTATATTCCATCTCTCCACTTGGAGAGACGTGGTTTTTCTTTATTTAAAATTATGCAATTTCAATTTCTACCCGTTTAATTTATGTAATTTAATTTAAGTTCAATTTTTGTTATTTATGTTGCAATTATGTCCTTATATGTTTGACTTATTTCTTGTCAGTGATTCTTAATTTATTAAGCTGTACTTGGCAGTTTAACTTGCAATTACTGTTAAAAAAATCAGTTAATCAACTAAATTTACCCAATGGGAAATGTCTCTTTCACCAAAAGTGAATTGACTTAGCCGATTTTCATTACTAGTCTCTGTGGACCGACACCCGTGCTTACCACTCTCTTCGAACTGAAGGAATTGACTTAGCCGTAAGGAATTGTTTAACCTCAATTCGAAGAGAGTGGTAAGTACGGGTGTCGGTCCACAGAGATTGGTAATGAAAATCGACTAAGTCAATTCACTTTTGGTGAAAGAGACATTTCCCATTGGGTAAATTTGGTTGATTAACTGATTTTTTTAACAGTAATTGCAAGTCAAACTGCCAAGTACAGCGTAATAAATTAAGAATCACTGACAGGAAATAAGTCAAACATATAAGGACAAAATTGCAACATAAATAATAGAAATTGAACTTAAATTAAATTACAGAAATTAAACAGGCAGGAATTGAAATTGCATAATTTTAAATAAAGAAAAACCACATCTCTCCAAGTGGAGAGAGGGAATATACTCTACTGAAATTTAAATACATAATTGAAAGCATAAATTAATAAACATCCTCTTCGTAATTCCAAGTGGAAAGAGGGAATATTCAACTGAAATGGAAATTGCATAATTAAAAGGGACAAATAAAAGAAATTAAACGGCATGAATTGAAATTACATAATTTTAAATAAAGAAAAATCACGTCTCTCCAAGTGGAGAGAGGGAATATACTCTACTGAAATTTAAATTACAGAATTGAAAGCATAAATTAATAAAAATCCTCCTCATAATTCCAAGTGGAAAGAGGGGATATTCTACTGAAATGTAAATTGCGTAATTAAAAACAACAATTATAAACTAAAAAAAAAATAAAAACCTCTTCTCTTTAAGTGGAGAGAGGGACGATTGCATCGTGTGTGAAATTGCGTAATTTGGAAAATACTGAAATAAAAAATAAAAACTGAGAATAACAACTGAAAAAATAAATTCACTCTCTGAAATTAAACTGACTAAACTGAACAGTAGTACAATATGTGGAAGAAGAAAATAGTCAAGACTTAGATGCATGTGGCATAAAATAATCTATGACTATTTCTGATAAAAACACTCAACTAACAAAGGAAAATAAACTGCTTAATTATTCGTGCGCCTGATGAAATTCAACAACAGAGAAAAACTAAAACTGATTGTTGCGCGCGCTCTCCCTTTCTGTTTGGCGAACGTCCTTTTATAGAAGCCGAATCTCATTTTTTTCCTCTGTGCTCTGACAACGCCTCTTCGTTCCCTGACTTTCGTTGCCGCAGCCAGACGACTTTTTTTTCTCCCCTATCTTCTCTTGATCTTTATTTTCTCTCTCTCCCTTTTTTTCTCTCCTACCACCTACTTCTCCCTCTTTGTCTCCCTGACTCCCTGACCTTTCGCTCTTTGTCTCTCACTTTATATATATATATATATATATATATATATATATATATATATATA
>JAESVK010001014.1:1774035-1785102 GCA_017140935.1 Hamamelis virginiana
ATATATTATGAGGATTTAGTTTGGTTTATAAAATTGAAAATTGATAAAAAAAAATATCATAAATATCATAAGTAATTCTGTGTTTTATGCATATAATGAAGTTTTTAGTTATGAATATTACTGCTTCAACTTGTAAATTAAGTTTTAGTTTTATTTACTATCTTCTAGATTAACTCATGATTTGTAGTCAAATTTATAATTCGTCTGCACTATTAGCCATATGAATATGTTTTTAATAATTAGTGAACATTGGTTGGAAATCTTGAGGTAAAATAGTGGAGACGTGTAACAATTCTGAATTGTTGAACCATTCTTTTATTGGAGGGTTATTTTACAATTACTTTTAACAATTTCTTCGAAAGCGCAGTATATTCCGTTGAATAGTCTCATTAATCCTTTGTTTTGGTTGAATGGTGAGAATAAATAATGTCACGTATTTTAAAAAAGAAAAAGAATTCATGGAAAGTGGAAAATTTATACCAGCTTTTAAGAAATGATTGTAGGCCATCTTTGAAATTTGAACTTAAATTCTTTCAATATTACATTGTCGCTAGCACCTAATTTGAGCCTTAAAGTTTTCTTTTCTTGTGCAGCATAGGAAACCGAGGGTAAAAGTTAGGTGAAGAGATTCTTGAATGAAAACAATGTAGTGTGTGTTGAGTATTTTCATTTGGTGTTTTCAGTATGGTAAGTGCCAAGTTTTAAAACTAAGCAGGTTATTTAAAAAAAAAAAAATCTAAATAAAAGGGGACAAAGGAATTGGAGTGACTTTGTCAAAGAAAAAGAAAAAAAAAAAAACAAACAAACAAACGATAAGTAGATAGACCTTTGATGATTTCAATTTTCTTGAAAAGATTAATTCTGCTAAGAAAGCTTGGTACAGTGTGTTTTATACTAAGGGTTGGGTGCTGTTTTTATGTTTGGGTGATTTTAGTTTTTCAATTATAGAATATGTTTATGTGATGGTTGGGTAGATAACCTCAACTAAGTTTTAAACCATCAAATATCTGTTTGTTTTCCATCTTTGAACCAAAAGCATTATTAAGCCCATAAAGTCCTACCTGATCTTGAAAATTGGTATGAGTTGGAAATCGGAAATGATTCGAACATAATTTTATGGCATATATTTTTCTCAGTATTTAACATTCCTATCATGAGACTCATATTTTGTTCTTATCAGCGTTTTTCAAAATGAATTAATATGCGAGACATACTTTGCATTTGGTATACATAAATTCTCTTCGCATAATGAGAGTACATATAATTTCACCTAACACTGAGCGAATTATTCATGAGTGGATTATCCTGGTGAGATTTGAAGTCAAAACTACAATTCTGATAGAAATTCGAGTGGTGTAAGCTTTACAAACGAAGGTATATTTTGTTGGCTAATTCACACACACACTTTGAATTTTGAATATCATGGATTGAGTTATCTTTTTTATAGTATTTTGAACTCTGACTGATTTTCTTGTTAAATTGAGGAAAACTCATGACTTTGTCTTTATTGAAATGTCATAAACTGAGAAATACTATTGATGTACATGAGAAAACTTCTACATGTTTGTGGGCATCATTTCTGCAAACCCTCACGAGGCTACAACTCGTCCACTAAGGGTAACCTAGGGGTTTAAAGGCTTATTGCATACGCTAAATGCAATCGCGATTCCCTGCGAAAGTGGTATTTTAATTTCGTTCTTTATGTTTATTTTGCTTTACACGAGGACTAGCAAAGTTTAAGTTGGGGGGTGTGATAAGTGCTAAAATTTTCAAAATTTAAACCCCAAAGTAAGCTTTGTTAAAGCCCTAAAGGCATGTTAATTAGGTTAATTAGGTCATTTTAGTGCTTTTCAGTTATTTTAGAATTGTTGCAAATATCGCATAAGAGAAGCATTTTAACTTGTTTTTATTTCTGTCTTTATTTTAGGTTAAAGTTGTTTGGAATAGGTGCGCGTAATTGATTTGCTGTTGTTTTGCATTGCAAGTAAAAATCGATGTGGAATCAAGCAGTTGTATCATGAGACTGCCCACACAGGATTACCATGAGTGTCGGCAGCCGACCATAATCCGTGAAAACCGGATCTTGCTTTCTCTTTTTCTCTTCTCTCATAATTGATACTTGAGAGGGTTTTATAAGGAGAAGAATGGGTAGGGAGATTGAAGCAGATCCATCCACCAGCAAAACTTCCAGTCGATTTCTTGATTTTCTTGGGCAAAAGCTCAATGAAAATCAGATCTGCAATCAAACCACTCTAAGTGCACTCTAGCATCTATGGAGAACTCCACTCTATCGACTCTATCTGTCCACTTGATCTCTCATCGGTAACTATAGATCACTGCTAATCGTATTCTTATGAGGTTGAGTCCGCCAGCAATTCGTGAAAGAGTATAAGAGGTATATGAGAATCTCTTCACTTGATCTCTCATCAATAACTATGGATTTCTACTAATTTAAGGAGTATGAGCCACTGTTTGGATCCCGTAAATATAATTTTTGTGGAGATAACTAAGGATCTCTACTAATTATATTTTGGGAAACTATTATAGTTGAATGTGCTTGTGTATCCTCAACATGCATTTCTAAGCAGTCAGTTCCATATTCCAGCACATAGACTGCAGAGAATACTTCGCAAGCCATGGAATAATCTGTAAAAGAGTATCAAGTTGCATTCCTGGCCCAAGTCTCCAAGCGATCCGTATTCCAATGAATACTCTTTGGTATGAAGAGATTTAGCCAATGTTTTCATCCAAAGACTGAGAAATTGTGCAATTTCTTTGAAGTCTCAAAGGTTGAAGAAGATTTGGAGCTTCTAAGCTTCAAAATACTGGTTTCGAAGTCCAAGATTTAAGCTGTGGAAATTCTTGCAATATTTGTATAGACACTAGTTGTGAAATTTTTTTTTTAGTTGTTAAAATAAATAAATAAATAAATAATAAATCAAAAAAATCAAAAATCAAAAATATATAAAATAATCTATATATATATATATGATATTATATGTACTTTGACTTTATATATATATAAAGTGAGAGACAAAGACGGAAAGGTGGGGGAGTCAGGGAGACAAAGAGGGAGAAGTAGGTGGTAGGGGAGAAAAAAAGGGAGAGAGAGAAAATAAAGATAAAGAGAAGAGAGGGGAGAAAAAAAAAGTCGTCTGGGTGCAGCAACGAAAGTCAGGGAACGCAGAGGCCTTGTCAGAGCACAGAGGAAAAAAAATGAGATTCGGCTTTTAGAAAAGGACGTTCGCTAAACAGAAAGGGAGAGCGCGCGCAGCAATCAGTTTTAGTTTTTCTCTATTGTTGAATTTCATCAGGCGCACGAATAGTTAAGCAGATTATTTTCCTTTGTTAGTTGAGTGTTTTTATCAGAAATAGTCATAGATTATTTTATGCCACGTGCATCTAAGTCTTGACTATTTTCTACTTCCACATACTATACTACTGTTCAGTTTAGTCAGTTTAATTTCAGAGAGTGAATTTATTTTTTCAGTTGTTATTCTTAGTTTTTATTTTTTACTTCAGTATTTTCCAAATTACGCATTTTCACACACAATACAATCGTCCCTCTCTCCACTTGGAGAGAAGAGGTTTTTATTGTTTTTTAGTTTATAATTGTTGTTTTTTAGTTTATAATTGTTGTTTTTAATTACGCAATTTCCATTTCAGTAGAATATCCCATCTTTCCACTTGGAATTACGAGAAGGATTTTTATTAATTTATGCTTTCAATTCTGTACTTTAAATTTCAGTAGAGTGTATTCCCTCTCTCCACTTGGAGAGACGTGGTTTTTCTTTATTTAAAATTATGTAATTTCAATTCATGCCCGTTTATATTCTTTTATTTGTCGCTTTTAATTATGCAATTTCCATTTTAGTAGAATATTCCCTCTTTCCACTTGGAATTACGAGGAGGGTTTTTATTAATTTATGCTTTCAGTTATGTATTTTAAATTTCAGTAGAGTATATTCCCTCTCTCCACTTGGAGAGACGTGGTTTTTCTTTATTTAAAATTATGCAATTTCAATTCCTATCCGTTTAATTTCTGTAATTTAATTTAAGTTCAATTTCTATTATTTATGTCGCAATTATGTCCTTATATGCTTGACTTATTTCCTATCAGTGATTCTTAATTTATTACGCTGTACTTGATAGTTTGACTTGCAATTACTGTTAAAAAAATCAGTTGATCAACCAAATTTACCTAATGGGAAATGTCTCTTTCACCAAAAGTGAATTGACTTAGCCGATTTTCATTACTAGTCTCTGTGCACCGACACCCGTGCTTAGCACTCTCTTCGAATTGAGGTTAAACATAGGGTAAATTATAAATGAATTAATATTGACCGTAAATACAGAATTTAACCTCCCGTATTTCCAGCAAAATCAAATTTTGGCACCGTTGCCGAGGAGTTTAGTGGTAAGTATTCCTGCCTGTCACGCAGGTGACCCGAGTTCGATCCCCGTCAACGGCACCAAAATTTGATCGCTGTAAATACGAGAGGTTAAATTCTGTATTTACGGTCAATATTAATTCATTTATAATTTACCCTATGTTTAACCTCAATTCGAAGAGAGTGGTAAGCACGGGTGTTGGTCCACGTAGACTAGTAATGAAAATCGGCTAAGTCAATTCACTTTTGGTGAAAGAGTCATTTCCTATTGGGTTTTTGTGCTTGCTGCCCCCATTGGAGAAACAGATGATTTTTCCAACCAGGATTGAAAGTATTTGAATATGGATCATTCCTAGGGTCTATAAAACTTTGGGCAATATTAACTTGTTGAACAAGATTAGGATATTGCCCAGCCAAAGGACACTCTACAGTCTCATGAGTCATTTCATTACAGATGATACAGATTTCATTAACTTGACGCACTGGATTTTTAGATGATGATCCTTGGGCAGCTATCCACTTATCTAACTTTTTAGACACTTCCTCTACCTGCTGAGTAACAACAGTTGATTGTTGTAACTCATACATTCCACCTTTCTTAGGTGGTGGAGCAGAAGTCTCTCGATTATTTGTTAAATTCATTGATGCCATGTGTAATGAATCCTCACTCAAAATTTCAAACAAATCCCATGCTTCCTCAGCACTCTTTCTAAGAATTGCCCCCCCCACTTGCAGCATTAATTAACTGTTTGTCCCTATCACCAAGTACTTAAAAGAAGGCCTGAACAATCTGTCATGTGGCGATGTCATGGTGTGGACATAATCTCAAGAGTTCTTTCATTCGTTCCCATGCTTCATAAAATGACTCACTTTCTTTTTGAGCAAAATGAGTAATTGTATAACGCATTTGGGCGGTCTTCCCTATTGAATAAAACCTAGCAAGTAATTTCTTTTGAAGCTCCTCCCATATAGAAATGAGAACTGGGACTCTAAGGAAATTAATCCAATGTTTAGCTTTATCTTTAAGGGAGAAAGTAAACAGAAACATTTTCAAGGCATCTGGTGTGAAACCTTGAATTTGAATGGTATTACAGATTCCCTCAAACTCTGTGAGATGGTCATAAGGATTTTCTGTTTCTAGACCATGAAATTTAGGGAGCATTTGGATTGTTGAGTGCTTAATCTCATAGATTAAATTCTCAATGTTAGGAATTCTCATGCAAGAAGGCGGACTGTATGTACTTGGGAGAAAGTGATCCCGCAAAGTCATAAGTGGAATTGGAGCATGTGGAGCAGCCACACCTTCAATCTCACCTACTGGCTCCATAAAATTTGACTGTGGTAAGGTCTTAGGGTCAATAATTGATCTAAGTCTTGCTCGAGCAGCCCTCAAAGTAGCTGCAAACTCAGGGTCGTAAAGAGATAATTCAAGCCCTAAAGATCTTCTACCATGCATACAAACCACATAAACACAATAAAACAACAAAAAGAAAAGCACACTAAACTAACCCAACTCCCAAAACTACTACAACTAACCTAACAACAAAAATAAATATTTTTTTAATTTTTAATTTTTTTTTTATAAATATATACAACCAAAATAAATTTACTCAATCGTTTTCATTTTAATAGTCCCCGGCAACGGCGCCAGAATTTGATCGTTGGAAATACGGGAGGTTAAATTCCGTATTTACGGTCAATATTAATTCATTTATAATTTACCCTATGCTTAACCTCAATTCGAAGAGAGTGGTAAGCACGGGTGTCAGTGCACAGAGACTAATAATGAAAATTGGCTAAGTCAATTTACTTTTGGTGAAAGAGACATTTTCCATTGGGTAAATTTGGTTGATTAACTGATTTTTTTAACAGTAATTGCAAGTCAAACTGTCAAGTACAGCGTAATAAATTAAGAATCACTGACAGGAAATAAGTCAAACATATAAAGACATAATTGCAACATAAATAACAGAAATTAAACTTAAATTAAATTATAGAAATTAAACGGGCAAGAATTGAAATTGCATAATTTTAAATAAAGAAAAATCACGTCTCTCCAAGTGGAGAGATGGAATATACTCTACTGAAATTTAAAATATATAATTGAAAGTATAAATTAATAAAAATCATCCTCGTAATTCCAAGTGGAAAGAGGGAATATTCTACTGAAATGGGAATTGCATAATTAAAAGCGACAAATAAAAGAAATTAAATGGGCAGGAATTGAAATTACATAATTTTAAATAAAGAAAAATCACGTCTCTCCAAGTGGAGAGAGAGAATATACTCTATTGAAATTTAAAGTACAGAATTGAAAGCATAAATTAATAAAAATCATCCTCGTAATTCCAAGTGGAAAGAGGGGATATTTTACTGAAATGGAAATTGCGTAATTAAAAACAACAATTATAAACTAAAAAAAAATAAAAACCTCTTCTCTCCAAGTGGAGAGTGGGACGATTGCATCGTGTGTGAAATTGCGTAATTTGGAAAATACTGAAGTAAAAAATAAAAACTTAGAATAACAACTGAAAAAATAAATTCATTCTCTGAAATTAAACTGACT
Organism: Hamamelis virginiana; assembly: GCA_017140935.1. Lineage (NCBI taxonomy): Eukaryota > Viridiplantae > Streptophyta > Magnoliopsida > Saxifragales > Hamamelidaceae > Hamamelis > Hamamelis virginiana. Next base: position 1,780,993 of record JAESVK010001014.1, read on the forward strand.
AAACTGAACAGTAGTACAGTATGTGGAAGCAGAAAATAGTCAAAACTTAGATGCACGTGACATAAAATAATATATGACTATTTCTGATAAAAATAGTCAACTAACAAATGAAAATAAACTGCTTAACTATTCGTGCGCCTGATGAAATTCAACAACAGAGAAAAACTAAAACTGATTGCTGCGCGCGCTCTCCCTTTCTGTTTGGCGAACGTCCTTTTATAGAAGCCGAATCTCTTTTTTTTTTCCTCTGTGCTCTGATAACGCCTCTGCCTTCCCTGACTTTTGTTACTGCACCCAGACGACTTTTTTTTCTCCCCTCTCTTCTCTTGATCTTTATTTTCTCTCTCTCCCTTTTTTTCTCTCCTACCACCTACTTCTCCCTCTTTGTCTCCCTGACTCCCCCACCTTTCCCTCTTTGTCTCTCACTTTATATATATATATATATATATATATATACACACTAATTTGACACCTATGTTTACACCTCGTTTTCAAAACACTATCTATGATAGATATTTTGACAAACCGACCGTTGGATCCAATACATTTCTTATGCATATCATGTATACCAAAAATCATAGTGATCCAACGGTTAGATTTTAAGAAATGTCACCATAAAAAATTGTTATGTTTTTAATTAATAAAAAAACTAATAGTTCTTCAAAATGATATTTTTTAAAAACTAACCATTGGATCAGTCCAATTTTTTTCATACATGACAAACATAAAATAAGTATCTAATCTAACGGTTGGTTTTTCAAAATTTTCTATTTACAATTGTATTTGAAAACGGGGTGTAAACATAAGTGTCAAAATAAGGTGTAAGGGGAACCTGTCCCTATATATATATATATATTATTTTATATATTTTTTATTTTTTATTTTTTTATTTATTATTTATTTATTTATTTACTTTTATTTTTTTAACAACTGAAAAAAAATTTCACAACTAGTGTATATACAAATATTACAAAAATTTCCAGAGCTTAAATCTTGGACTTCGAAACCAGTATTTTGAAGCTTAGAAGCTCCAAATTTTATTGAACCTTTGAGACTTCAAAGAAATTGCACAATTTCTCAATCTTTGGATGAAAAAGTTGGCTAAATCTCTCAATTCGAAGAGAGTGGTAAGCACGGATCGCTTGGAGACTTGGGCCGGGAATGCATCTTGATACTCTTTTACAGATTATTGCATGCCTGGCGAAGTATTCTCTGAAGTCTAAGTGCTGGAATATGGAACCGACTGCTTAGAAATGCACGTTGAGGATACACAAGCACATTCAACTATAATAGTTTCCTTTAGTAGAGATCTTTAGTTATCTGCACAAAAATTATATTTACGGGATCCAAACAGTGGCCCATACTCCTGAAATTAGTAGAAATCCATAGTTACCGATGAAAGATCAAGTGGAGAGATTCTCATATACCTCTTATACTCTTTCACGAATTGCTTGCGAAATCAACCTCAAAAGAATAAGATTAGCAGTGATCTATAGTTACCGATGAGAGATCAAGTGGACAGATAGAGTCGATAGAGAGGAGTTCTCCATGGATGCTAGAAAGCTCTTAGAGTGGTTTGATTGCAGATCTGATCTTCATTGAGCTTTTGCCCAAGAAAATCAAGAAATCGACGGGAAGTTTTGCTGGTGGATGGATCTGCTTCAAGCTCCCTACCCATTCTTTTCCTTATAAAACCCTCTCAAGTATCAATTATGAGATAATAAAAAAAGAGAAAGCAAGATCCGGTTTTCACGGATCATGGTCGGCTGCTGACACTCATGGTAATCCTGTGCGGGCAGTCTCATGATACAACTGCTTGATTCCACATCAAGTTTTACCTGCAATGCAAAACAACAGCAAATCAATTACGCGCATCTATTCCACACAACTTTAACCTAAAATAAAGACAGAAATAAAAACAAGTTAAAATGCTACTCTTATGCGATATTTGCAACAATTCTAAAATAACTGAAAAGCACTAAAATGACCTAATTAACCTAATTAACATGCTTTTAGGGCTTTAACAAAGCTTACTTTGGGGTTTAAATTTCGAAAATTTTAGCACTTATCAGATCCGATTCGCCCATTAGCCCGTCCAATAGCCTGTTTTGCCCGATCCATTGGTCTATTAGCCCGATCCATTAGCCTGTTAAAATTGAAAAGCCTGTTAGCTCAATCAATTAGCCCGTTAAATTTAAAAAAAAAAAAAAAAAAATGTTAGCCCGATCCATTAGCTTGTTGGTCTGTTAGCTCGATCCATTAAACTGATTCGGCACAATCCATTAGCCCGATCCAATCCGATCCATTAGCCAGATCCAGCCTGTTATCTTCGAGGACCAATCTAATGGACCGAATTGGACATGTCTTTTCCACTTATTGGACTAGCCCGATCCGGTCCAATAACTTAACAGGCCAAGCCAGATTCAATTAGATAGCCTGCTAACTCATTTCCTTAACGGGCCGGGCAGCCCGATCCATCCATTTTGACCCACTAGAGAGAGAATAGAGGGAAGGGGTTTTTGGGAGAGCAGAGGAGAGAGAAAACGTGTTTGGGAGAGGAGAGAAAGAGAGTTTTTTATGTGCCACACACCTAATTAATTTTATGTGCATGCAGCCCATGCACCCACGTTGGATCGTTTTATATTGCAACAAATTAGCTATACTTACTATTCCCTTATAACAATTAATTAATTTTAGTTAATTAATTTTATGTGCATGCCATGCACTGCACCCACGTTGGATCGTTTTATATTGCAACAAGTTAATTAAATATACTTACATTCCCTTATAACAATTAATTAATTTTATGTGAATGCCATGCACCCACGTTGGTTCGTTTTATATTGCAACAAATTAGTTATACTTATTGTTCCCTTATAACGCCTGTGTTGCTGATTTAGACCAAAATTTTTAAAACAAATAATGTGGCAGTGTAATAGAATTTCTATTTTAGTACATTTTACATATGTCCAGAAATAGAGGATATATCTTGATATCATATCTTTTGGTTTAAAAAATTTGATCTAAGATTTGTTTTATCTACTCTCCCGTTTTACAAAAATAAGCATTCTTTCCTTTTTTGGCTATCCTAAAAGGATAGTCCATTTTGAAAAGTCAAATTGCATTTCTTTTAATTTTTCCATATTATCCTTTATTATTCTAAGAATGCCTTGACAAGACACCAAATGCAATTATAGAAAAATGGTAGTTTTGGAAATAAAAGGTAAAAAAAGATCACAAATCAATATATTTATGAGTTTTTGCGTGTTTTTGGAAAATGCATATTTTTATGGGATGGAGGGAGTAGCATTTTTCTTTCCCTTTATAACATATGCCTCTCTTGCATAAGAGGCCAGCAAGTCATTCTTATGTAATGTATATAAGCTAGAAGTGCATTTGCTCGTACGGTTAATTAGTTTTTTGAAGTACAATTTTCACAAAAGGTTACTAAAATTTGGGGTTTGGTTTGACTGCTGAGCAAGTATGGTGCGGTTTAGCTTTGATTTGGCCTTTTGGCCAATGTAAATTAGGTGTTTTGAAAAACCAACCATTAGATTGAATATTATTCCTATGTTTGACAAGCATGCCAAAAATCACAGTGATCTGACGGTCAATTTATGAGATACAAACTGTGAAATTTTTTAATGAAGTGTATATCAAATACAGACTGTTAAACTTTTTCACAATCTTGTAAAAAAAAGGACTTAAAATTTGTCCCATAATACCAAATTAAAGGAAACAATTAAAGATAAGATCAAATAAAATTTGTCATAAAAAAGAAATTACAATATTCAAAGGTCCAATTAAACTAGGAAACTTAATGCTAAAATGCTACCGCATATCAGATGGATGAGAAAGAGGGACATTATAACGAAACGTCATAGAATTTGATTTGTTTTTATTTATTTTTTTTCTATTTTTACAATTTTTCATATTTTTCTCAATTTCCTTCTTTCATGTGCTCTCATCATTGACTATCTTTTTCTCTTTTTCATCTTTAATTTCGTGATCCTTTTCTTGATTATTGGCTTGTATTGATTGTCTAAATTTATTTTGTTAATCATATTCATTATGAAAGAATAGTCAAAGACAGGTGAAATATATGAATAG